>WYDI02028698.1:0-10648 GCA_009867235.2 Psittacus erithacus
CCCATTCCAGTGCCTCACCACCCTCACAGTAAAGAACTTCTTCCTTGTATCTAACCTGAACTTCCTCTGTTTAAGTTACCCATTACTCCTTGTCTTATCACTACAGCCCCTGATGAAGAGTCCCTCCCCAGCATCCCTATAGCCTCACTTCAGATACTGGAAGGCTGCTATGAGGTCTCAAAACTGTGCAGATGAGGCCCTCAGCAATATGGTTTAATGGTGGTCTTGGCAGTCCTGCGATAATGGCTGGACTTGATGATCCTAAGAGTCTTTTCCGACCCGGTTGATTCTGTGATTCTCCTGCTGGATTTTTCTCATGACTGCATGGAGGAATGGGTGCAATTTCCTCATAATGTCAGGTTGTTCTAAAAGTCTGTGCAGAGTCATGCAAATGGGTAATGCAAAAGTGAGTCTTAGTTCTCAGGATGTATAGGCTGGTCTTTAGCTCCTGTTGACTGTTAAATTCTGACCCTGATGTCCCCTAATTCTTACAGTATTCTCATGTGTTTGTCCAAAAGCCTTGTGAAGTTATATAGAGTGAGCATTAAAGGTCGGCTAGAAACATGAAGGAGTGGCCAGAGGGACCTGCAGGAGGTGGCTGGTGGGTCACAGACCGGGTCCAGAACAAGTGTTGACAGTCAGGATCCTAAGAGGAACATGAGTTTTCAAGTTAATGTCCGGATCAGAAAGCTCTGCCAAGGTCTGCCTGTAAAAATGATACTTGTAAATAAGCTGCTTATGAGGCAGTTTAGTAGTGATGAAATCCAGCTTGTGCAGAGAGCCAGCAAAAAGCCTCTGTACCCATTAAGCTCTTCTTTTGATTGCTGCGTGCTCCCCATTAAAAGACACTGAACCCACAGCAAAGCCCATATATTCACACAGAGGTTTTGTTTGTGATGCTGTTACAGTCCAATATTCTCTGACTAGTCTCCTTTGGGTGTTCCACAAGGAGGGCTTAATGTTTGATATCAGATTGACTTCATTATATTTGGCTTTACACGTGATTTTGATTTAGAAGAGTGATGTACTGAAGGCACCACACAAGCATGGTATCACAATAGTAATATAGAGTGGAATCACAATACAAACAGGGATCCTGGTCTCTGTGTGCTTCAGTGTCACCATGCTGGCTGTTCCCAGTCACCCAGCCACTTTGCCTCACACACAGCCTGGCCTTCAGCCCCTTGTTATGCTGCACAAACCCATTGGCTGCGGGATAAACTCTGCAGTTACTTGTAGTGGATGGATGATTGTCTCCTTAGGTGCCCACGCTGTGATCTGGGTGTGCAGCAGCAAGCTCTCATGTGGACATCCTTTCTGTTGGCAGTGGAAATGATCAGTGAGTGGAGTTGTTTCTTGCAAGAAGACCCTATAGTAGCTCCAGTGAATGAAAAGGTGGAATATGCCTTCTATGGAAGGTGTCTGCCCAGCATACTATACATGGGTTGGAGGCCCATTTGGTGCTACACCACCTGCAGTTCCCATCAGCTAATGGGACATAAGATCATCCGTACCATTCTCTCTGTACAGAGATAGCTGTAATAAACAGCATTTTAAATTATACCTTACAGAGTCTTTGTGCCTTTTCTAATGTTATCATAATGAACCTGACCTACACCTCCTGGTGCAAAACAGGATGAAGGCTGGGTGCCTGCAAATGTCATAATCATTATTATTACCATTGTTACTGCCCAGGCTTTTCTTGGGCTTACACATGCAGAATGAGGAATTTGAAGCAGTAACATTAGAGCCTTTCATGTTTTCATTTTTCATCATTATACTAAAACTAATAATCTAATCCTAAAGAGTAGGCAAGCACAAATATACCCTAAGAAACCCCCTGGCATTGTAACGCTGGATAAATATACCTCAGCTTATAGAAGAATTAAGTATGCCTCAGAGAATTAAAACAAGATGTTTTCGGGGCAAGGTTTCTCTGGGCAGGTCTGGAACTTACTGAGAGAGCCAAGCAGATTGAACCAGACTGCTTCTGGCATTCAAGCTGCTGTTGGACTTTAATGAAGCAGACGGGCACCTTGTGGATTTGCCTGCTGCAAAGCATGTGCTCAGAAAGCCATCAAATACAGAGATATCCATTAGGGGCTATTAGAGTGGATCTGACATCTGGTGCAAAAAGTCTCCAAGGCCTGAGGTGGCAGAAACTGGGAGGGGATTGCAGAGGAATTACCTGTGTGTGGTAGCCCAGTCCCAACAGCCTTCTCATAGCCATCTGCTCCTACCGATGCTTAGAGAGGACTCAGAAGGCGCATCCTCCTTCTGTCTGATCGTGTATGTTTGATAGTTCTTTTGTATTAGTCTTGGGAAGGCAGGGTTGAATCACTGAGGGGAAGGAAGGGAGCAGACTGAAAAATACAATATTATTGGATGCATTGGCATGCTCCTGAAACGCAGTTCACCTTGCTCAACAGGTAGAAGTCAAAATGAAAACGCTTGTCTGGCAGCTTCTCACGTGTAGACCTTTGCATATGCAGGTTTATGTAAAAAGCTGCATGTGTGCACTACAAGATGAACTTAATTTGTTCTGAGCAAGTAAATAGCTTGGAAACCATAGAGAAGTGGTTCGTTTTCCTGTGGGTGATAATCATTTGCATTGATGTGAAGCGACCCCAGGGAGGTCAGTGTTTGTGCTTCTGGATATTAATCCAAGTCAGCCGCACTATAAGCATGTGTGGCTTCACGGAGCCCTGTTCCTGGTTTATGATGATTAATGCCTTTTGTCACAGTTCTGTCCTGTGTCCTGGCCAAGCATTCTTGGCACCGTGCCTCTTCCACTTCAGAGATAATCCCTTCCTCACAGAGCTCACAGCACAGACCATGACAGGGGGCAGAGGACGGTGCCCTCTCTGTTGTCACAGGTTATTCAATGCACACATATACTTTTTTTATGGAGAGGGGGTTTTTGTTGTCCTGGATTTATTTAAAGGAATCTCTCACCAATGGTAGATGGAAACATTTTGGAGAGAGGTCTTAGGCGTGAGTCATTGGAGGAGGAAAGCCATTTCAATGGTTTCCTCCTCCAAAACAGCACAACCAGTGGGAAAAGCTGAAGGAGACTGAGTGAGGAGCAAGGCGAGGCAGGTAAAGAGGTGCAGGATGACTGTCATGCCAAGGGGCCAAAAAGTGTATTTGGCTTTGGAGGAGGAACAGGGGGACAGGATACCATTAAGAAACCTGACTTGGGGAGACAGAGGGAGAGATGAATACCTAGGCAGACTGACCCCAGCCTTCAAAGTGTTCATATGAAATTGTCACCCTTCTTATTTTGTGCTTGTACTGCTTCTATGACCGAGTAACTGCAATGTTTGAGGGCACTCCTGGGTGTACATCGGCTGCCTTTTATATGCCTGGCTTTACTGTTCATGTACAGCAAATCTTGTGGTTGACAGGGCCTATTGCTTACGACTGCCATAACACACTCAGGTTGCAGGCAGGATCTCTGTCACTCAGATTTTATGCTGTTTCTGGCACTCTACATGCACCCAGGGCTGACTGAAGGCACAAACCTGCCTGACATAAGCCAGAAGCACTGCCTTGAAGGGGGTTCATAAACCCAGCAGCTGATGCTGAAACAGTGTGTGTGATGTGCCCTTATGCAGGTTATAAATATTCAGGGCACCAAAACGGAGCAAAAAGAATGACCAAAAGGAGAAATCACAGATGTATCAAAACTGGATGCATTGATCATGTCAGATGCATATTTACCATTGCTATCATGGACTGGAGATATGTTACTGTACTTGTGACTGCAGAGGAGACTGAAGATAATGAAACGCGGTGAAGACTGTAGGAGCATCCCAATCAATGTGCACCTTATGCCATCCACCAGACCCAGCTTTGCTCTCCGGTTAGCAAGAAGTTCTCTTCCCTCGTGTTGGCTAAGAAAAAGCTTTTCAATCTGCTAGAATGAGAACTATTATTTTAGTAATTATCTATTTATTCAGTTGGTGAACAAGCAAAGCTGTTTAGTGCAGGTTGTTTTCAAGCAGGAACTACATAAGGGTGAGTCTGCAAATTAGAAATGGTTGTTATAATTACTGTTGCAGGGGTCATTCTACTCCTTCATGTGCTGGTTGTTTTCTCCCACAGGCTTCTTGTTCTGTACAACTGACTTTAATGGCAGTAATTGTATTTCTGAGCCTATGAATGATCCCAAACAATTGCAGTTTAATGGGAAGGTGACAGAAAGAACTTGTTAATGTTGACTTGGAGTTAGCGAAGCAAAGCAACAGGGAATAACAATAGCGGGAGGTGGACTTGGAAAGAGTTGTAGTAGAACTTATTTCAACCACAGATCTTGTGCTCGAAAAGATGACCTGACCTGCATGGAATTGCAGTGGAAAGGAGTTTGTCCAAGACTTTTAGGGTTACTCAGCCAAATTTGTCCATTCCTGGAAGAGAAAGGTGACAGAAACGTTGCTATGAGGACTGCTTCATACTTTGTCGGTAAAACAGAGGATGGATCTCTTCCCTGAACTTGCAGTTTCCAGCAGTTCCTCCTGAGCCATGACAAGTGAAACACCATTCATTTAGAGTTGCCAGCCTCACAACCTCATTGCTCCACGTGGAGCAGTTTTGCACAGAGCATTTTTAAAGGATTAAGTCCCAAGGAATAGTTTCTGGAATTTATCGTCCCTCACTTTCCCACCTAAAACTCCATCTGTGTGCCCTGGTGTCCCAGAGCACGGTGCACAGAGCGCGTTAACATCCAGCCCCTGCTCCCACAGCTCCTCCTGGCACCCTGGCTGCCTGTGCTGGACTGGATGTTCAAAGGCAGGGTCTCAGCAAGACCAAGAATTTACACCAGCTGAAATCCCCATTTCAGTGGGCTTAAGTATGTGCTCAGCAGCGTGTGATGGACCAGACTGCGTAATGCAGGGGTCTGTAAAAGCTGTGGAAAACACTAAGGCTAAGTCTCATTGCACTTTCAACTTGCTTGAAGATGCTATAGTGTGCGCTTTAAGCTGCTGGGCTGAATCAAACCTGAGAAAAGCACCTTGCAATGGCGTGGTTGGCACGTTAGATGGTATTATCTTGTACATGGGGGGAGCTATCAAAACTCAGGGAGATGAATTGTGTAAAGCTTCAAAAAGCATGGCTTACCTTCACATTTTCACATGTACAGCAGTGTCATGGCAGCGGAGCGAAGTGATAAAGCCGAGTCTCAAGGTAGCTCAGCAGGAATGATTACATTTTCATAACTGACAGGCTGTAATAACAATAAATACATGAAGAGTTTTATTCTCCCTCTCTCCAGTTAGAAAATGACTGCATGGGAATCCTCACCGGCAATTGGGACTCTTCTAAATAATTACCAAGCCAATCCACTCTGCAACCTCTGCCAGCTTCAGCATCTCAGTAATCAAAAAGGTACCACTTGTAGCTAATGGTAAAGAGAACAGATGTTTCTCCTCAGAAGCTTTTTCCTTCTTCATTCCCACTGTTTCCACTGCCTTAAGCTGTGCTGTGCCTGAGGCTCTCCCACTTACATTTGCACGCCTGCTCCAGCAGGTCACAGAGGCCAGTGTGGTCCCTCACCCTGGAGCACGTAAAGAATGTAGCTGCAGAAGCAAAGCTGGGTTTGTTGTAATGAAGGCAATCGCTGCCATCAGCTGGAGGATGAAGCAGCAGCACGTTCTCAAATAAGCTAGCTTAATACCCTCATCCATTTTCCAGCCCATCACTTGAGTGCCAGGCAGGATGAATCACACAGCCATGTGCCCAGGGGAGGAACCATCAAAGCTTTTCCACCTCAGCATGAAGGTAACTCATACACTAAGCTGAGATTTGCTGTCTGCTAAAGGTCTGTGCACCACCCTTAGCCCTGGCACTGGTCTGGACTATGCTCAGCCTCTGCACTCTCCAAGGGTGAATTCTGAGGGCTGCTCTTCCAGGTGTGGAATCGTCTGCTCAACGGTGCTGTTTTGTTTTCCTGTGGTGTTATAGCTCTTCTGTGGCCTGGTGTGCTTTGCTTTGCTTGCTACTACAACCACGCAGTGTTATCAGCACTCAATAAATGCCTCAGCCATCTCGAGCTGAGGTATAAGGTATGAAATACATTTTGTTTGGCGCTTACAAGATGCTTAATGTGTCACAGCAGCTCAAAAAGCCTGTTCGCTGCTGTTTAAAGTTAGTGATTTACCCTGTGAAATGGGATCATTGCTGTTTGCCAGCATTTGACATAGTAAAAATGATTCCTGGAATGCTGCAGGTCACTAAAGGGTGCTGGCAAAAAATAAGCAAATACTTACCACCTTTAAAAGGTTTCTTTCCATTCAAACCTTAAGATTTATGGCACTGTGTATCCCGGATTTGCATGGAAGATAAACAGAGTTGGTGGGTTTGCTCTCAGCAAAGCTCAGTCCTTGTGCACCTGATAAACAGCAGCATGGTAGTACCATTGACACAGTTCTATGCTTGGTTGGTCATAGAACTGTGATCTCTCCCTGCATGGTGCCCAAAGGATAAAAGGGGCCTATCTGCTCCTCATCTGGGGGCAAATGTGAGCAGGGTCAAACTTCAGCTGTCCTAAGTCATCCAAAGCCTGCCTGGTTCACTGAGCTAGAGGGGTTAAGGCATGTAAGAAGATGGTGTGGTTTATCTTCAACCACCTTTGACTCCACAGGCTAGATGTGCACTTACAGAGGGGCAGGCAGGGGGGGTGTGAAAGCACAAATGATGCACAGCAATTAAAAGCCCATCTGCAGACCCATAAAACCTGCACCTCTGCACAAGTGCCTGCAGTCCATAGGTGAAAGCAGTGGAGCTGGAAGGATTTCACCCAGCCAAAGATCCCTTACAATGTAGGCAAACAGTATTGGCAGCTACAGCCTTGTTGTGTTGCCCAGAGCACACAATGGCTCAAGGCCCCTTTGGGGTGGGCAATGGTCAAAGGGACAGCAATGGCAGCCCAGTGACACACCATGGGCCATGAGGGGTTGCCAGAGAAAGAGCAGGGTCTGGCAGAATTGACAACAGAAAGGCAGGAACTGGAAATGTGCAGAGGAGGGAAGGGAACGGATGGGCACAAGGAGCCAGGAAGGGGCATGGTACCCTCTCCCCCTGTGGTGACCAGCTGTCAGTACCACAGGCAGTTGACAGCGCCCACATCATGCTATATGGGCTGCATGGCACAAGGGGTACCAGGGGATGGGATGCAGCTCAGCTGTCTGGATCCAGGCTATGTCTGAGGAGCAATGAGTGGCACCTGGACCTTCACCCTCAATATTTGAGTCCTGACAGCTTAGCTGAATATCCCTCCATAGACCCTGGGCTGATCAGGTCTAATCTGACCTCCAGGTAAAGGTGTACAGAGGCTTGCATCCTCCTGAAGGCAATGAGGGACTGGGTGAGGCAGGAATGCCCTCATTTCCCTTTCATTGTCCAAATATCCTTTGCCTTGGAGAGGCTGCACAACGCCTGCCTGCTGGGACAGCTGGACAATGTCCATCAGCCTGCCTTGGCTGTGCTGTGGGGAGTATTTCCAAGTGACATGGATACTGGTATCACCCTGCAAGTCAACAGGACTTGTGCTGCTTTGAACGTGTTCAGTCTGAGGGAGCAGAGGCCTTTAAATATGTTTAAAACCACTCAAAAGGCACATAAATATTTGGGTCTGGTCAGCCATCTTTTAGACAAAACAACTACCGACAGGGTCCCTCAGAGATGCTCACATCATGCCAAGGGTCTGTGTGGGGCTGATGTCTCCTCTGCAGGTTGCTTTTTGATCCATTCATTCTTCTTATCCCTCTTTCCTCCTCCTCTTCAGCCCCTGCAGAGAAAAGTGGTGACGTGATTTATAGATGTATTCCAAGCTATTTGAATAGTTCCAGCCTGCTACCTTGTTCCTGCTACCTGCTCTGATGGCTGCTGTGCCAAGGGCTCCCTGTACAAAGGCTCAGGATAAATGAATCCTTGTGTTCAGTTCAGAGAAGGGTTTAAAAAGAATCATCTCCTTCTTCTATTATTTCCTTGTCTTGTTATTCAGACTTTTTCCCCATGCAGACAGCAGCATTAAGCCCACAAGAGAATGAATGAATATCAATGAGAGAGAGCAACCATGGAATATGCAGCAGTTCTTTCCCAAAGTTATAATGAAAATGCCTCCAGGGCGGTGGCATTGCAGCAGGTAACACACACACACACACACAAACCAGTGCTGGGAAACGTCCACATTTACTGGCAAATACCTCCTATGTGGGCAAGTGTCACAACGTCCATTCAAGTTCATGGTGCACAGACTCTTCTGGCAATAACATATAGCCATTGCCTCCTTTCTGTTACAGAGCGGCAGCCAGAAGCCAGGGATGCAACAGCCTGCGGACGCTAGGAAGTGAGGCACATGCTTTGCTGTGAACTCCCAAACCCAGGACTCTTTCTAATCATAAAATTCATTACTCAGGTATTCAGCTGGCAAAGAAAAGAGAGAGGGATGTGTTTCTAACAGAGGACAAAAAGAGGGGATGTTATTGTATCCCATCCTAAACACTGCACCACCTAAATCCTTCCTTCAAAGCTTTCTGCTCGCACGGTGTCTGAGCCCAGCTGCTCACCTGGGATGCCTTTCAGCATCATCCCCTCCTGCTGCCACTATGGGGATGCCCTTTGTTAAAAACCAGGAGGAAACGGAGTCTTTTGGTAAGACAGGGGCTCGAGTCCAAAGCTGAGGCATGAGCCTGACATCTGCAGCAGGAGCCAGTGGCTCCCCAGGTACTTTCTGTGCTTCCCCTGGACCCCTCCTTTCCATAGTCCCCCGAAGGAGGAAAACCCGCAGGGAGTTACAGGACATGTTTCCCTTGCAAGGCTGCCCAAGTAGGACCCAGCTCCGGAGGCTTTCACAGCCTTAGAAAAGGAGGAGCAGCACAACCCTTAAACAGGGGAAGTTTATGTTGGATATAAGGAAGAAGTTCTTTACTGTGAGGGTGCTGAGGCACTGGAATGGGTTGCTCAGGGAAGCTGTGAATGCTCCATCCCTGGCGGTGTTCAAGGCCAGGTTGGACAGAGCCTTGGGTGCCATGGTTTAGTATGAGGTGTCCCTGCCCATGGCAGGGAGGCTGGAACTGGATGATCCTAAGGTCCTTTCCAACCCTGACTGTTCTGTGATTCATGACCCCAGCAAAGGGCAGACCAGAAAACAGAATGTGCCATGAAACTGTAAGCAAAGGAGCGCAACGCTGCCACAACATTTACCAAACAGAGCCAGCTGTAAGGGGGAATTTCAGTTACAACCTGGCCGATAGCACAGTTCCTAGAAATGGGAGTGCCAGGCTTTTCCCTGCAAAGAAATGGCTCGTGGCGGGGGAAATAATATTGCGGACATCGTGAGCGCTTCTTGCCATGGGAGAAACGTTTCCCATGGGAATTCCAGGCAGTGAAAACAGGCTTTTGTGACAGGGAAGCATAAACAGGATCGGCTTCTGGGTTTGGTTCTTCCCAATCCGTGCTCCGCTCTCCGCCAGGCACAGGGATGCTCCCAGGAGGGCTCTGCAGGGGCTCATCAGCCCAAAGCTCTGCACAACCAAAAGCCACTGTGGGACACAAGGGGCAGAAGTGGGGGTTCAGCCACCATTGCTGTTCTGGCAAGGCTACATAGGCAGCGAGTACAGACACAGTACCATATGCATGTAGGGTTTGAGGGTGTGATGGGAAGAGAGGGCTGGGCCGCGGGTTAGCAGACAGCAATGAGCTGGGCTACCAGAGGGGGAATTAGGAGCCATGAAGCACAACACAGAAGCTTGCTGGTGGCTGGTGCAAGGGGTCAGGGTGCTGTTGAAAGAGGGATAAAAGAGCTTTTGGGAGAGGGAGGACCAGCAAACGAGCCCAGGGAAGGACAGAAGAGGCTCTCCCAGGGTATCAGCGCACACAGATGCTCCTGCCAGCTGGCCATTCCACTTCTGTCATCCAAGGGCTTGCTGCCATCACATCTGCTCTAAGCGTGAGGTCGGCTGTGAGGGTAAATGAAGCTCTTATGGCTCCAAGCATAAGCAGGAGGCTGCAGGAGCATGTCAGCAGGCTAGGGGACCACAGAAGTGCAGGCAGGAGATGCTCGCCCTTTTGCAAACCAGTCCTCGCGTTACCTCTGCAAGGCTGGTACTCAGACACCAAGAGGTTGCCCAGGTTTTGCAGGAGGCACAGCTAAACAATGTCAGTTGATTCGTGTTTTGTATGCAAACATTTCCCCTTCTCCAACTATGTTAGCAGCCCTGCTTCAGGGTTGTCTACTCCTAGAATGCTTTGAGTAGCAGTAGCAGCAAACAGCAATATAATTGCTGCTTCTGCTGTGACTGAAAACCATTTTCCCTTCATTGTCTTTCTGAGCTGCATGATCATCGGAAGAGCTACGAAGTCTGTTTCTTGTAGTATGATAAAAACCTCAATGCTGCCCTCTGTCAGAAATGCAGCAGTACTGGTCTTAAATTGCTTGTGCTTAATTAACAGTATCTGAAGGGGGCTTATAAGGATGCTGGGGAGGGACTCTTCATTAGGGACTGTAGTGATAGGTGCCCTGGGTTCAGCAGTTAAACCACGAGAATAGGATAAGGGGTAACAGGTTCAAACAGGGGAAGTTCAGGTTAGATATAAGGAAGAAGTTCTTTACTGTGAGGGTGCTGAGGCACTGGAATGGGTTGCC
>WYDI02028699.1:0-19853 GCA_009867235.2 Psittacus erithacus
GATTAGATTTATAGGATTAGTTTGTTTCCAAGTCAGACTTTCTGTACAAGGCCACTTGACAAAATATGGCATATGAGGGCCTATTTGTATTTAGATTTAGTGTATTCTGACAAAATAACTTGAATAGTTGTGTGTTAGAAAGTGAGTGTTAAAGTCCTCCAGCAATACCCTCTAACTTCTTGAAAGATAACAAACAAAACACGCACACACGCACAAAAACCAGCAAACAACCAACCTTTCTTCCCTGATCAGTATAGCGTTTTCCTTGTCTTTAAATAGAAATCGTTTTGTAAGGACAATTCTTACTATCATATTTCTTGTGCATTTTAGCCATTCTCTGTTTTTATTGTGTTTTCTTCATTTCAATTATTTTGTCATTACAACAAGGAGAAAAAGGTTATCTACTGTAATTTTACCTGGGATGTTGTAGACGCAGTTTATTATAATGTATGAAATCTAAGGTGGGGGGTTTGATAACTGGGAATCACAAGTTAGTTGCTGCTCAAATGTTAAGGTGATGAAACTTCCATTAAATGCTTTATGTAATCACTAGTTAATACAGAAATCTTCAAGTGTTTACTTCCAGCAATATGTCTGCGTATGTAATATGTGCTTATTTGAAAACCAAGGTAATTTTCTCTGTGTACTCCTCTTGGATGTTACATAGCAAAGGATAAACCATGTTTTATAAAAGTAAATATGCAGTGATATCTGCCATTTTCTGTTTAGCGATCTCACACAAGATGCAGTGGGCACAATATTCGTGGTGGACTATCAGGTCCTGTAGTCCTTAGTGACAGTATTTATGTGCATTATTAGATCTATTTGAATAATGACAGAACAAAGATGATCTATATGGATCTCTTTTTTCTTTGCAGCTGTGTAGATAAATTATTTTCTTATGAATTACCTTGCTACATTAACTAAGTAAAATATGTTTGGTAGAAATGAAGAGGAAGGATGCATGATTATTCTCATACTTCCTTCTGTGTTAGCTAGCCCTCCTACCATTGTCCCAAAGTCCATCAACTGAAACAAAAATGGAATTTTCTGGTCACATTTATGCATTCCTCTGCTCTGCAGTCATCTGGATATGCGGAGTAAATATGTGAAATTGTCCAGTTGGACAGCTGGAGAACCCAAGCATGGAAATGTTAAGTGGTTGTCCAAAGCTCTCCTTTGGAGCTCTGGTCTGTGGCCCACCAGTCAGCATCACACCTCAGGGATTCTTGCTGAATGCTGTCTTCTATCTTAAATTCCCATGAAATAACTGTATTTAATCTTCTGTTGTTTTTTTCCACTTTTTTAGGGGAATTTGGAGAAGTTTGCAGTGGGCGCCTAAAGTTGCCTTCTAAAAAGGAAATTTCAGTGGCTATCAAAACCCTGAAAGTTGGTTACACAGAGAAACAGAGGAGGGACTTCCTTGGAGAAGCAAGCATCATGGGACAGTTTGACCACCCTAATATCATTCGATTAGAGGGAGTCGTCACTAAAAGTAAGCTATCACAGAGGCATCTGTTTTGCATGGGAAGTGTCACTGGAGGTCCCTTGCAACCTAAATTGTTCTGGGATTTGCTGGTCTTTCAGAAACAAAAGCAAATAAAAAGCTGACTCATCCATGTTTATTCTCTGCAAACCCTTCCAGAAACGTTTATGCTAACCTTGTCAATAAGTACCAGATATCCTTTAAAAGAGGTAACAGCAGAAACACATAGTTTGGCTTTTGCAATGTATATTGTATTTCCTCAAAAGCAGGAAAGAAATTACCTGTGTGAAAGCACCAGCTAACCCCACACTGATGAATCCAATGAAGAATGGTATCGGAGGCAATTGCCTGCAGTGCAGCTGCAGGATCTTCACTGGCTTGCTGCTCGCAGGCTGCTATGAACTTAGAAACCATGCCCTGGGTTGATGAGCTGGGAAAAACTGGGGAGTAAAAATGGTCTGCTTAAAAAAATACAGAGAACACAGAAAAATAAGCGTTTCTGAAGGACTCTGCCGCTCCCTAATGAACTGACAGGTTTAATAAACTCCAGAGCTACAAATTGCTACAAAGTGGCCAAGAGGCACTCCCGGATCATCTGTTACCAGTCACAGAGTCTGATGTCCTAAAGGTTCCTAATTGCCCTGAAGCAGTATGTTCTGCTTTCAACCAAGTCATTAGACGTTATCATTAGCGCAAATTAATGAACAGCGTACCTGGCTACGGCAACTGGTGTCAGTAAATTAATGAGTAAGTCCAAACTTCTTCTTGCATGGTTTCCATGAAGAGAAAAATGCTCCATGTTACTCTGTGTGGTATTCAGTACACAGGGACGTACCGAGGTGTACGTACGGTCCACGTCAGTATCGACCAGCATGAGACATTTTAAAGATCCTGAACCTCCAGAATGCCTCTTAGTGGAAATCTGAAGGGGAATTAAATGCATAAGTAAATAAAAAACCTTGGGACCTTCAGATGCCAGTTGTAAAACTGATTTTATTTCTTTGATAATGTATTTTTTTTACTGGGACGTTTTCTAAATGTGCCTCTGGTTGTTTCTGTTATGGGTGTAGGGGGTTTTTTGTTAAAGCCCATTTTTGTCTATTTTTTATGATAACAAATCACCTTCTTGTTTTGAGACAAAAAAAGTAATTGAAGCCTTCATCCACATGTGGCACCTCCTGAAAAGTAACATATTTGAAGAATCCTCTCCAACTCTACTGTCATCTAGATAACACCAGGTTGTAACAGGCATTTCTGACACATCAGCAGCCTCCTCCAAGGTGCCCAGATCCCCATGCTCTTTTCCTCATGAGCAGGTGGTGGGATTCGGTGATGGTGATGCTGTCTTCTTTAGGCAAATTATGCCTCGCATGCTCTCATTGAGGCAGGATGTTTCCTAGCCCATCCTGGAGGACTCTGCTGGCAAAGCAGCTCCTTGCCATTTCAATGAACTGAGAACATTTACAGTTTCATTGGGTAGAAATACACCAAATACCTTGTTGTTAAGTGAATGGTTTTATTGGGTGTAAGGAACCTTTATTTTTAATTGCATGATTCAAGGTTTCAGAAGAACAGAGAGGTATGAAAGTATTTGGTAGCTTACTGCAAGAAATTCTATTAAATTAAAAAAAACCCAAAACACAAGAATGTGTTTAAAAATAACTAATGAAAGGTATGTAGAAAAACCGCTATGTGTTATGAAGAGACATAATTACAATAATAATGCTCTAAGTGTGATTCATGAAAGTCTATTTTGGTGATTTAAATAACAAAGAAATTTTTCTTCAGCTCAGGTCTCACAGTCCCATTAGGAAAGGGCTTCTGGGTCTGCCTATATAAATCCAATTTATGTCCTTCTTTATAATGACACACGCTTTGTACAGTCGGAATAAGATTTGCAGTCCCAAAATCACTTGAAACTGAAGCATCAGTCTGTACGCAGCTGAGCTAAACTCTGTTTCGTTACATTTTTGTTGCACTTGAGAAAATAATTTAATTGCTGCGCATGCAGAACTTGTGCATTGCTTTTGAATGTGTATTACTAATTCTGTCTGTATTCTGTATAACTGACTATTAGTAAATTTGCTACTCAGCTGTATTCACAGCAGACTGCTGTGTTCCAGGGGGGCTGGGAGTGCCAGCTGCCTGTCACATTTAACTATGAGAGAGTGAGCTCTGAATATTCCCAGCTGAAGTCAATAAAAGCCTCAGGGATACAGCATCCTCTCCAGATAGCTTGAGTATAGGAGTTGAGAAAACTGCTCTGAAACTATTTGTTTCTGTTTCTCTGGGTAAAATTGCATGGCAGAGATGCAAGTGAAGATAATAATGGATTTTCTTTAACATTCTGTAGGGTAATAGAAGAAGAAGGTTGTGGGGTTTTGTTTTTTTGAATGACACCAATATACTGTAATAACAAATTAGGAAGTGTTCATGATTTTTAATGATAGATATTAAATCACATTGAAAAGCATTAGTTTATGTATAGTAAGTAGAGAGCCTGTGGAGCATTTGCTGGATCTCTCTCAGTACCGGTAGTGCATGATAAACAGGCAGTATGACCTTTTCTTCATTAACCAAATCCTGTTTGACAGATGGCCTTTAGCAATGATCTAGCTTTTCATACTAAGCACATCTTCTGAAGCAGCTCGTTGTAACTGCAATTCGCACAATCCCTGTAACAGGACCATTTGGTATGAGAAGTTCTCAAGCTGGGGTGGCTCTGGTTTGCCAGGAGACAAGTTGCAGATAATATGAAGGAGGTGAACCAGGAAAGACTTCAGTCCTTTGCTCCAGTGCAGGGTTGTTCCCCTCCTTCACGTTGCTTTCTGTTGTGTGTTTTCCTGTCACTACCCTGGTCTCCTCAGCACGCTGTAGGCGGCAGTCTTAATAACCAGTGTGCATGTTCTGCTTAGTTTACTAATAATTTACAGCAATTTGTAGCCTGTTAGTATAATAAATTTCAGCAACACTGTTGACACAACTTGTTATCATGTATAAAAGGCTGTGCTTTGATAAATGAATGCAGAATGTTCTTTAAAAAGTGCACCGTGTTGCTTCTGAGCATGTGCTTTTTATTACAGACACATTTCCAACTGAATGAGAGTGAAATGCTGCGCTTGGGGCTTTCCAAGTATGAGTGAGCAAGGCAGAAAGCTGCTCTCTTAATAATTTGAAAGATGTGTCTTCTTACTCTAATTTTAGTCATCTGATGTGTTATAAAGTTCTCTGAGTTTATACAGAAACCAGGCAGCCATATCCTGGTTTCAAAGTACGTGGATTTATCATAGAACATTTTGGATAGCTTCATCAGTGCATTGCCTTTTGACTGAAAGATCCAGCAGCATTTTCTGTGCACTGCCAGAAATGCCTTTGGGCTAATATTAGACACACAGTGTAAGTCAGGTGTTTTTCCTTGCACTGCTTATTTCTTGCTAACAAGAATAAGCAAGCAACACATTTTTTGTTTATTTTATTTTTCCTGTATCATATTCTATATCATTCAAGTTTAATGTTTTGGATAGTTAGTTCCTACTAGTTAATCGATGACAGAGTCGATTACCCATCAGCGTGACTCTGACAGTATAACCCATCATTTGCAGAGCAGAAAGAAGGTATTTTAACCCATTAATCCATGCAAAGGACAGAGGATTTTCTTCTTGTTATATTAATATTTATCTTCTAAGAATTCCTTCTTGGTAGAAGTTGTGTTTTCTGAAAAACAAACAAGAAAGAGTTGTTATCATTTATTTTGCTTTTTTAATGGCTTTCTTGCTTTGAATTATACTGAGTACCTCTTTCAAGCATCATACTGTTCAGTTTTAAAAGCTAAAATGTCACCATGCCTGCTATACAATATGCAGGCTTTTGTCATGCTTTTATGGTCAGATGCCTTCCTGTACTGTATGTGAAATAATAATTCATCTTCTTAAATAACCTCATGCTTTCACCCACCTTTCTCTCTACTGCAAAGAGAAAATAAACAAAGCTTTAGAACATATTATGAAATAATAAAATCCATGTGATGGTAAAATATTAGCAGGGCAATGACCTTTGTCTGGAAACTTCGCTCTAATCACATTAATTTTTGCATTCATTTCTCTCCAACATGTCAGAGTTGCACATAAAATCTTGGTTATGTTACAGAATACCTTAGGGTAGAAAGAATGGTTTCAAAACCTGATCTGAATCTGCATGGACAAGTTTTGAAAGATACCAGAGGCTTTTCAAGGGTGCAGGGCTGTTTGTTTGGAGCTTGCCCTGCCCCATGGATGCAGGAGGTTTGGCCCCCAGTTATGTTGTGCTAAGCAGGAGAGGGGCAGGTTCATGTTGTCAGTGATTCCGCAGAGGGAGGCAGGACTGCCTGCAAAGAGGGCTAACCCCCAGTACTGGAAGGTGGCCGTGTTACAGCTCTGCTTTTCTTTCCAGTGCTCTGTGTTACTCTGATTCTGCACTTTTCCTATTTCTTTCCCCGACCCCAACATTTTCTGTGGCTTATGCTAGGAAAATACTAAAGCTCAATAGTTTATATGCATTACAAATAGCTCCTGAGGGGCATTTTTTGCTATTGCCTCCATATACTCAATTTCATCTGTCCCTTACCAGTAGTATCTGAGGAACATATTGCCTGTACCCACACGGTAGAGCACTGCTCCACAGTCCTCGCACCTCTGTTGCGCAGACAAGGACACTGCAAGAGAAACCACAGCTCCTGCCGCAGCAAGTGCCCAGTTCCCTCCCAGAGGGACCCTTGGGGGCAATTGCATGGCAGAATACACCAACTTAGTTGCACATATTCAACAGTTCCATGAAGGATTATATTCACCAGTGATGGATAAAGCACTGTGTACTGAAAATGCAGGATGCTTCACTTTGTTTCTTGGGACTTAAGCTGCTAAAAATCCAGTCAGTTTATACTGAAATAATTGTATTTCTATTGATGTCAGTGGAATAACAGTTATGTTGTGGACAGAGCTGGGTTTGCCCATGCGTCTTTTGCTTTCTTTCTAATTGCAAGATTAGCCTTGAGATTTGGAAGATTTGGGCACATTTCTGTAATGCTTGATTTTACAGATCATTCTGTATTCATTTTGAATGTGTGACCACTGTAATCTACTTGCAGGTAAACCAGTTATGATTGTTACCGAATATATGGAAAATGGTTCCTTGGATAGCTTCCTACGGGTAAGTGCAGTAGAAAACTATGTGGTGCAGAACTGGCCGTTGTTCTGGATCTGTTATGACTTTGTTGCCAGTCTGCTCTGATTCATCATCAGCTCTTGTTGCTTGATACTTCATTATTACCATTTGGTTTTGTGTGCTCAGAAAGCCAGGTAGGGATCTGCTAGTCCATTGTGACTGCTTGCGGTAAGCATTAGACCAAAAGGAAGAAAATTCTGGCTTTATTAGTATGTCACATCTGTGAGAAACCAAACCAAAACATCATTCTGGCACAAAGAAGTGATAATTGTTTTTCTGAGGGCTGAAAAGCAGTTATGCTTATTGGTTGGCAATAAGTCTTACCAAGTGATTTCAAAAATGAGCAGATTTGTGGAAACTCTATCAGTAAACCAATACTACTGAGCAAAGAGCTGTATATGAATCTATTTCTATATGAAAGGTTTAGGGAATAACCCCATACCTGAGGGTGTTCAAAATGTTTTGCTAGAACACTTTATTGGCCTGTTTTCTTTCCCTGACCTTAGACATCCTAATGCTGCTGTTGATTTATCTTTGTTTTCTGTCAAAGTTGGTAGCGAGCCTAAAAAAATTCGAACGCTCCCTGTGTCACCAAGATTTACTTGTTGCAAAACAAGAAGTGCAACAGAAATGAAATCCCATCCGAGGGGAAACACTAGTTTAGTTTTAATTTGTTAGGGCAAACTCAGCTGTGGTTGGGAGACTGCTTTGGTTCTGCCACGGTTGAATGACATTATCCCCAAATTCATAACATTGAACTAGACATTTAACCCCCAAAGGGGACATATTGTCAGCCTTAGTTTCAGTATGTACTATATATGTTGTGATGTCCACTGGAGCATGTAAAATACATATAAATAATGCGTCAGTATAGCTGAATGAAATATATCTGTACTGAAATATATACATTTTGTTTAGGCTTAAAAGCTTGAAGAAAGCACTGAAGAAAGGGGAATAATTCCTGACTGTACTAAACAGTTGTTCAGTTTGTTCATTTGGGTGTGATTGGTTGGTTGGTTTGTTGGTTCTTCTTTTACTACTGTTGTGTGGAAACGTAGATAAAAAGCCTTGTGACTCATATCAGAGGCAACTCAGGCCACATAACCCTTTTTATAAATACCTTTTGAAACTGGTTATTTTGCTTTTCCCATTGCCACTGAAAGGCAATCTGAATGTCTAATTCCTGTCATGGTTAGAAACCTTCTGATTTCTAGCTAAATCTTCTCCAGTGTCTATATAAATTCTCTTGTCGGCTCTAGTTAAAGAAGGTTTCATAACAGGGAACTGCTAAGAGTCTTTTATAATAATTAATTTCTTCATGAAAGGGAATTCTGAGAGGTTCTTTAAGCATCCTCTGTGCCATATATTTGTCTAATGTTTATAGTGCTAATATTGCCCTGAAGTATATTAATCAAAAATTAAATTAGTTCAATCTGTCTTGCAGACTGACTTGTGTGAGCTCACCCCACATGGCAGAGCCAGCTCCCATGTATTTAATAAAATCCTGGAATAAGCAGCAGGAAAAGCTGGAGAGCTGCCCATGATGATACATTTACAGCACTGGGAAATTCATTTGAGAGCTGCACTAGGACGTACTGTTGTCCTGTCATCTGTGTATCTATATATCAGTATCAAAGCTAGATGTTAACAAACAACATCAGTAATAACTGGAAGATTTAAAACATGTGGCTAGTAGACAATTAGAAATATACGCCGCAGTTGGTTTCTAGGCTAAGTCACAGTGTGTTTAGGTGACTTTTCCTGAAGCTGAGGAAAATTTTAAGGAATTAGTTTATATTGAATGGAATTTGAAAGCCGCTGAATCAGATCAGCCTTTGCTTTTACTAAAACAAAACCCCCAAAACCAGCTTATGTAATAGAAAACTTTCATTAGTCCATTGAGTAATGCTGGAATTTTCACTAACAAATCCTATGGCCGTTCAGGGAAGTTGGACATCTGTTTCTCTAATGCCCTGATGCTCCAGTCTCAGGAGCACACACAACTTAGATTTATGCGCTGCTTTCACACAGGTCCCAACTAGGAAATTAAAATTCCGATGACAGCAAGAACAGGAAAAATGAATTTTAATCTGAATTGAAAATCTGTCCCCTTCCCTCAGCTGACTGGGAGATTGTCTTCCGCATATCCAAGTGCTTCCACGTGTGACATTTAAATCACGACCCCTGACTCATGAGCTCTTCACTTGAGGAGCTTCCAGGGTCTTTATCAGACATTCAGCGCAAGGAGGAGGAACGTGAGCAGTCTCTGAAATGACATTTCATATGTTTTCCAGAAACACGATGCCCAGTTTACGGTCATCCAGCTAGTAGGCATGCTTCGAGGGATCGCATCTGGCATGAAATATTTGTCAGATATGGGTTACGTCCATCGAGATTTAGCTGCTCGTAACATCCTCATCAATAGTAACTTGGTATGCAAAGTGTCTGATTTTGGTCTCTCTCGTGTACTAGAAGATGACCCAGAAGCTGCTTACACCACAAGGGTGAGTTTCTGTGTTTGTTTATCCTTTTAAAATTCCCATTGGTTGTGACAAAGTTAGAAGTCTGAGGGAGTCCTTGAAGTTTATACTCTGTGTTGCAGGGGCCATCCGATTTTGCACGGCCAGAGATGCTCAATAAGGCATAATCATCACAGCGATTTTATAATTAATTTCTCAGAGAAGTTAGCTGGCAAAAAATGAGGTTTATTTTTGTAGATTATTTTTCTTAAAGAAGACAAAATTCTTGGCTCTCTTTCTTTCTGCTGGCTATGTAAAGAAGTGAGTACCGCAATTCTGGTCTGAGTTGATTTAGCACACAGTAATGTAAGACTTCATGTGTGCTTTAAGCAAGTTTTGTTGCGCTGCTGATTTAGCTCCCAACCAGCAAAAGACAAATCCTACTCAGCAATATTTTTTAATTTTATTTTTTTTTACCCTTTTGTGTTTTTTATTATGATGGGACATGTGTCTGATTGGAGCGTACCGATACCACTGTTCTGCAAGGGCATTTCAGTTATACCTGCTGTTGTACCCCTAACGGAGAGAAAACTTGAGTAAACCAGGAAAAGAAATATTACTTAACAATGTCATCAACCTCCTGTAATTTCTCCTTCATATATCATATCTACAAAGTGATACCTAGCTTTTGAAAAGGTTATGAGATCAAGGACACTCATCTCTGTTTTGTCCCGAGGTAGAGAAGCTTTTATCAGCTAGGCAACTGCCCATAGCGTAGGCTGCTGCTTGTTTCTTTTCTGAATTTCATCCTGCCAGAAAGCTATTTGGAAGCTACGGTGTTGGCTCAGAGCCTTATGAACGCCACAGTGTCTTCTAATTACAGCTTTGCTGCACCTCTTGTTGTCACTTGAATAACACTTTTGGTTTACTGTAGAAACCTTGAAGGCATGCATTCAGCTTTGTATGCATAGATATTACACTGGGATGTCTGGTTGTTCACTTTAATCCTATTACAAGTAGATTTTATTAATTTTAGAAAAAGTGGCATTAATATCTAGTTTCTTAGTCAAGTGTAATTTGCATTGATGCTAGTAGTTGTCTCATCTTCACAGTACAATCCAGACTGCAGTAGAATGCATTGGCAAAATCTTAATGTTGGTTCTAGGGCTTCCTTCATTCCTGATCACTGACAGAAGCAATCAGTTATTGTGGTAGTTTGCATACTGTGTTGCTCATGATTGAAATAAAATAACGTGTGACAAATGAGTAAAGAAACCCTAACTGTTTTCTTATACATTATATATACACAAGTATATATAGATAAGTATTTATCAATCATACCTTCATAACTTACCCGCATAAAGACTCTGTTCTTTACTTGACCTTTCAGTGCTTTCTTTGGCCATTGGTAAGCTCTGTCATGTTGTTGGAAATATTCAATATATACCAATTTAGAAAACTAGAAAACTGTCTGCAGATATCTCTCACAGTTAATATAAAGGGACATTAGTATGAGAAAACAGTTTTCATTCTCAGTATAGGTGTAGCATTAATAGGTGCTAGATATTTTCAAGAGGAAATTGCCTGTAGTTCAGCCAGAAGTGTATTGCTTTGTCGGATTTACTTGCCTGCCCTATTTTTAAAAGCTCCTGTGAAAGTAATGGGTGTACTGTCCTCAAGGTAAACAGGTTTCAATACAGTACTTATCTAGTCTTCTCCTCCAGGATGTACACTTGCAAGCTAAAGCAATTACTCTGTGTCCTACCACCACTGTCCATAGACACAGCTCCCCATCAAACTACATCGCATACAGCTTCATAAGGGAAGCATGCTTCCCTGAAAATGACGTGTACATCAGTGACGTACACCCATGGGTGGCTAGGACAAGCCAGGGTGCACAGGGTGTTGGTGTTCCCAGACAGCATTACGTGTGAATTTCCTATGGCCAAGTGCAGTGTTGAAATTTTTCTTTCTCCCTCTCTTTCTGCCACCTGCTTTCTCAGCCTACCTGCCTATTTGCATTTAGAGAGTGAAATCAGATGGAAACAAACTGTTTTGTAAAGTGAAATCATCTGTGTTCAGTCAACTCCATCTGGCATTTATAGTGTATGTGCAAACTACTGCAAGAACATGCGCAGATAATTAAAACCTCCAAATACAACCTAAGACAAATCTAATTTTCTTCAGAAGTAGTTGCTGCAAAAACCTCTGCCACATCTGGACTCTTACAGAAGGAGAAGGCAATTTGCTATTCATCCTTTTGCTCAAGTTTCCTTTGAAGTGTATCATGTAGACATGTATACTCAGGTAGTGTGTGCCTGGGATATGTTCAATCCCCAGCTTAAAAAACTGGGGACCATGAGTGTTAAACAGAGCTCCACTGCACTGGTAGAAAGCTGGGCAGTTCATTCTCCTCCTGCTTAGTCATATCACAACATCACATGTAACAGGACTATTTGCTAGGCTGCTCCTCGCTCATTTTGCAAGTACTAATTATATGACAAAACCAAGACAAAAATAGTGCCACTTCTTAAAAATAATGGCATCATCCAAAAAAGTGTCGTGCCTTTAACACTAAAGGATGTCAACTGCTCACTAAGATCTTTGAAAAGACAAAAAAACTAAAGAAATCAAATTGTAACCACAATTCCAAACATTCAAACAGTGAAGTGCATGTTATGTTAATGAGTAGAGCCTGTTGCCAGCCCTCCACCTCTTCCCACTCCTAGTTATTCATTTAGTGTCAGTGGTACCAGTGAAATTTGTAGTTAGCTGCAAAGATGAGTGATTTGTCCATTTAGCTTCCTTATTTTCCACCTGTAAATGTCAAAGCCTGAGAACAATTACATTCCTTTAATTGGTAATTGCAATTCGGGATTGTTCTACCCCCAAGAAACCCAGTCAGCCCTTCAAGCTTTCGATACACACCACTGACTGAGTGAAATTTTATGTCATGCTGTTCTCAAAAGCTTTGCCATAAAGGATATGAACATGTACCCTTTCATATATCAAGGATGTATGTATCCCTTTATATATCAGTACGTAATCTGTGTTATCCATGCTATTGTGCAAGAGCTCTGAAGGACAATGCAAAGATCACAGCTGCATATGTGAAATACAGAGAATCAGGAGTTGTAAGAAAACTTTGCTGCCTGACAGCGTCATTTTTCACTTCCTGAATTACTGTCACTGATTCGCTAACCACAAAAGGCTTTTGGCAGCCTGTGGCCTGCTTGCTTACAGGAGCAGAAGCCAGCATGTGAATCAGGCTGATGGAGCGTTCGGAGTTTTTTTTACTGAGCCTTTGTGCCGGAGGGAATGTGCTGTAATTATCTACATTCTCTGTACCTATTCACTTTTAATTGAAAGGCCAAGATTGTATTAAAATTGTCATTGTCAAATTGATCTGGTTTATTCTTATTATTTTTAGATGACTATATGACAAGTGGGTGGACTAATGACACAGTATTAAGTGGAAGTAAATTTGAGCCATCACACATGTAGAGGAACTGTAATTATGTCTCTCAAAGACATAATATTTGGGTAATCAGTAGGCGAACTTTGACTACTTAAGCACATAGTCAGATACATCAGTGGTGTTCATGGCATTTCAATGTAAAACACTGCCCAGTTATTATATTTGCATGGATAATTTCTCATTAAATCCACACCACTATAAAGAAATCTGTGCTTTGGTGGCAAGTATTCTGGTAGGTGCCCCCACATAACAGTGCCAGAGCAGGGAAGGCATGGCAAGGCACTATTCCATTGTGTCCACAGGGAAGGGCACAACAATCTTCTCTGTTAGATGCACAGTATTGCAATTAGTGGTTGACAGAAATTTGCTGTAGTTTGCTCGTTCGCTATATATGCAAAACCATAGTAATACAGTCTCAGTGTACTGAAGGGTGTGTCAAAAGCAGGAAACAAAACCCCACAAATCCTCTTGCCTGATAGAGAGGGAGAGAAGCTGATCCTGTTATCATTTACCACTCAAGGAGATCATTTAAAGGTAAAATTTTCATTAATAAGGGATGAACAAGTAGCATCAGGTCTTTTTTCACGTGCTTAAGAGGGTAAATCAGGCTCATCTCAATGACATATAACCATCTTGGTCTGTATCAGGAAGCTATCTCCTGAACTAGCCTAAGCCCTTTGCTAATGAATTAATGTCAGGCGTTTACCTTCAGGTTTTCCTGCAAAGTTCTTCTGATAAATCTGTTAAAATCCATTTTTCTTGTGTCTCCACTCCCTGGGTCTGTGGCTTAGGTGCCTGTGGCAATTACCCTGTAACAGATTGTAAATCAAACTCTTGGAATGGGTTATGAAGGTCTGGAAATGGCTGCCTGGTGCTCGCGTACCAAACATGTTAGAAATAAATTGAGGACTTCATTGATATTAGGTGAATTATGCTGAGAGGCCAGATACTGTAGGAGTCACAGCTCCATCCAGATCAGATAGAACTTTTGGCTACTACTAGCTTACTAACTTCAAACCCCAAGAGTAGTTCTCTGACCTAGGCTGCCTGGGATTTTAAGCTGCAATAGCAAACTCCTAGAATTTCTAATATTAATACTTTCTGCTCAAATTCAGGCAGCTTATTTGGCTTCATGATGAGCATGCTCTTAAAGGGAGACCATGACAAAAATGTATCAACCCTGTATTTAAATAGTCAGTAAATATATTACAAATAGCTCATGTAGATTTCTCTTTATAAGCCTGTACCAAACAGATTTAGGCAAACCTTTTTCCTAGGCAATATATATAATGATTTTTCATTTAGTACGTTTGTCTTACATGTTCAGTCCTGATAGTGCTAATTTTGAAGGGTAGAACCCCCGTAATATCAGCCAATGTTAGTGTTTCAGATTTTCCAGTGGAGGATGAGCAGCAAAAATAGGAGATAAAGAAGGTTAAATTGTATGAAAGCTTAATGGACATACGTATGTAATTTGAAACAAACAAACAGGCATGATTTCTTAGCGCTGTCATCATAGCAGTTTACCAAGTAGGTGTTGTTAAACACATTTTAAATATTGGGAGACTGGGGAAAGGAGATAAAAACACAAGAGATGAGTAAAGAACAAGTATGGGAGCTTAAATTTCCCTTCCAACTCTATGGTTTAGGAGAAAGTCTTTGGTTTAATTTATGCAAGGGTAAATTACGTAGGATCCTGGGAAAAAAATATTGCCAAGAGTATGCTGATTTCTGGCAAAGCAGAAAATTGAAGAGATGTGTTTGAATGAGATGTGTATTTCTCAGAATTAGTGGAGAGTGGTGAAAAGGGATCTTCTAATGCTGAATGCGCGTGGCTTCTTAATTTCAAAATAGACTATTTGAATTAGCAAGCACTATAATTTTCATAGGTAATAGCAATGGAAAACCATGTATTTAGTTTGATACAGCTCTTCAGGTTTCTTGCATATATTGATATTTGGACATCTGCTGAAATGCGAATGTTGCATAGTCCTTTGGGGGAATTGGTTTCGTGTTAAAATGCTTATTTGCCTAAAAAATATTTATTAGAACTTCTCCTTTTTTTTCTGTCTTGCCCTTGAATTATTCAAGAACCAAGTCAACAGAGTCCCCTTTTAACCCAAAGACAAGATTGACATTTTTATGATAAATAGGGGAACAGAATGGCAAAATTACAGTTTTATACTCTATTAAGTGGCAGTTGATTTCTTTTGAGCTGTATTTTGATACTCTCATTTTATTTTCATTTATGGTAATTCTAGATGTATCTCTAGGCTTGTATAGAGTTACAGCTGAGACTTAGCAAAGAAAATTTATTTGCTTGTAATGGAATCTAGAGTTGATGTGCCTTCATTTTTCACTAAAATGAGCAAAGCCAGAAGAACTTGGTCTCATTGAGTTTGTAATCTTCCCTGCCCTGCATTAAGCAGTGCCAAAATGTTAGGAGACTAATTAATGTCATTTTGTGTAAATATGTTTCTGCAATTGTGTAAAATGACTTTTTCCATGAGGCAGTAAAGGTAAGGACCTTCTATCAGACTTGATGTTTCCTGCCCTTGCCTAACGTGCTCATGTTTTAGCCACGAGCAGATTTTTTCTGTGTGGTATCTCGCAGTTATTTCCTTAGGGTTCAGCAAAAAGAGCTCAATTTTTGTATCTTAACATGTAACTAAAACAGGGAGCCTGAAGCCACCCACAGAAACTCAGATTTTTTTAGAGAGTGATATTCTAAAAACTCCAAAATGATATTTCTGCATTTCACAGAACCATACATTATGCTAATGCAAGAAAAACAACATAACGACTCTCTGCCTTGAGGGCTTTCTTATATGGCCTGAGTCAGGCCTGCCTGTGTTGCTTATATTTATTCTAATTTGTGCAATATTGGCCATGAAGTTGCAGATGCTTAGGCTCCAGTCTGTTTAGGTTTCTAATTAGCACTAATGTCTGCATTTGTATTGTTTACCAAGCTAGTTAGGCTGAATATAGTGAGTGTATGGCTGCCCTTAGCACAGGTACATTTTATGGAGCAGTAAGCAAAACATTAATATCTATACGTTTTATTTCTTGTTGGTTATTCAGTGGAAATAAGAGCACTCCCTTCCTTCATGGGTTATTGTGAGGATTCTGTATTCAGATATATTAGCTCCAGAATTACCTGAAGTAACAAAGTATGCACCACTGTCTTTTAGAGCTTTCTCATGCGTGGTCTCAAATCAGAGTCTCAAAAACCTCTGTCAAAAGCAGGCACCTTTGGAAATTGTCTCTTTCCTCTAATTCTCATCTTGCAGAAACTCAGCCTCAGGCTGCTTTCATGCATTTTGCACATCTGACCTGTGGCACCAAGTGGTGGCCGTAACCAGAGATGTTCCCCTAACATTATTAATCGTAATGGTAGCTTTAATTATTTTCAAGTTTACATTATTTGATGATGACTTGTGTTTCTTGTGACTAAAAAATGTTCAAGACCACTTTCCCAGATGACATTTTAGACTCTGTCTGCGCAGATGACCCCATCTGAATCTGGTTTTCTGTAACTGTCTCTGACAGCTTTGGAATTAGAAATTTGTGTGTATGGTCACAGCCATTACCTTTTTTTGTGCATTTGGAGGCTTGGTGTTAGTGAAACAAAGCAACATCATGGCCCCTTATTTTCCTTGAATGTCCTAGAAAAACATGGTGAAACCATGCAGAGTCCACACCAAAAGGGAGCTCACTTAAGATACCTTGCAAATAGCCAAATCCAACCCTCTGTGCAGCGCAAAAAGACCTAGCTCTAAGCAGGGATCTCTTACTAGCTTTTCCATCCTTAATTCTATAGGACTGCCTTACTAGTTTCCAACCATTTTATATCTGAAAATCAACGATATTTAACACAGCATTTATTATTATCTGTGCATATTATGCTATTTGTAAATATATATATGCGCACATATATGTATATATGTACATGTATACTATGTATCTATAGATATATCTATAGCTATGGTTTCAGCATATTTTGCACTCTAACATATTTTATAGCGTACAAGATGCTTTCTTGGTAATAGCATTTTCCAGCTTATGCTGTGTCATACACCAGTATAATGATAATTAGGAATCTCAGAGATAAAATGATCACTCGTGCAAAATTATATTCACTGTATTGAAGTGAAATGGACTTTTATTTTCTTTTAGGGGGGCAAGATTCCTATCCGATGGACTTCACCAGAAGCCATTGCTTATCGGAAGTTCACATCAGCCAGTGATGCATGGAGCTATGGAATTGTTCTCTGGGAGGTGATGTCTTATGGAGAAAGACCATACTGGGAGATGTCCAACCAGGATGTGAGTATATTGTTATCTGAGTTATGTTCTTTAGATAAAGGATCAAGCTGTGAAAAGAAGCGAAGCATAATGAAACCAGGTGGCTCTGAGTTTTTGGTGTTGACATTGAATAAGATGTAGAAATAAAAATCTCCACATCTCTCTGGTCAATTAAAAGTTCTGATGAACTTCAAAGGCCAAGATCATTGTAGCAGGGTATTTTGGACCTCTGAAGGAAACATAATAGAGAATTTCATCGTGCTAGTGGTTTTCTGTAGGATGATTCCAACAATTCCACTGCAATGAGGTCATTACTTTTTACATTCCTTAGCTTATTGTTAGAAAACCCCCCTAAATTTCTGTTGATCCCTTTCGGTTCCAGTTGTATAATATTCCGTAGATGTTTTCTGTAAATGTCGAATGCACAGAATAAATTGTTCTTGGTGCTTGTGAAAACGAGAAGCAAAGCATCTCTACTAAGAGTTTAAGGAAACCAAAATACTTCTGGAAGTAATCAAGGGATAAAATAGAGAAGTAGAGTGATCTGATTAGGAGACTTCCAATACAGGCTTCTTTGCAACATTAGTAAACTATGCAAGCCTGCAATCAAAATGATTAATGGATCTCTCTCAGTATTTTCGCAAGAAGCGTAACATTTCCCCAAATAAGATTTTTATGGTATCTATTTTGGGATCTTTTTTTGTTGTTTTATTAATCCTGGATTTATTCCACAGGAGTTACTTATGGATTGAATTATCTGCAGTAGAGTCACTAACACAAATAGATTTTCCAAGGAGTTGGTATATACTGTCACCAGTACTACATTAAAAATAGTCAGTAATGCAGTTGTCAGACTTTTTCTAAGCTACTTTATGAGGAAAAAGAGAGGAGAACTTCCTTTGAAATGAGTACCACTGGAACCCAAGTCTCTGGCAAAAAAAAGTGTATTTCTTTTAATTAGTCATGAATGTTCTTTTCCGTTGTTTTTGGAGATTAAGAAAATGTGTTATATAAGCTGATACAAGCAGAATGCCTTTAATAATATTGCATTAAAATCAGAAACAGAAGGGTTAACCTATTTATGTGCCCCTACTTAGTGGCTGCTCAAACCATGGCCTGTTTTCCTATCCTGGTTCTGATTTAGAGTAGTTTGTGCTGCTTCTGAATTAACCAATCCAGATAAAAAGGAAAAAATTACAGATTATGGCTGTATCACTGTTATGAAGCCTTTTAATACAATCTTTTCACTAGGGTGTAACACCTATTGATCAATCCTGCAGCATCTATTCCACCATGAATAAAACCCCAATGTATACAATAATGCAGTAGATACTGTAAGAATACGTACAACGATGCAATATTGCATAGTTGTATTACAAAGCTTCGTAACAATCTAAATTCTATGCTAACTTTTTTGCCAATCTAGACAAATGATAGAAGGATTGGGCCTACACTGCGTAGTAGTGTACAGTTATCGTCATGGTAAGTTTGAACAGTATTTTCTGGCCCTGTGAGATAGTCCACAAGGCCTTCTATCTATCAGTTCAGAATGTCCTATGAGAGACTGAGTTGGTTTTCTGCCAAGTGCAGTGCCCACTGGTGAGTGTGGAAAGTGTGTGTTGCTAAGGGTGATCAGATGAGTGATATTCAAGACCTTTTGAAGTCTGTCATAGTTAAACAAGCACCCCACTAACTGTAGCTTTTGTTTATGGACATAGTTCAATCAAGTGTGAGTTTTGAAGATCCTATCAAGACTCTCACCTTCTTCAAAGTCACATACTGTATCTTAACTCCCCTTTCTGTATGCTTAATTTACTGCCTGGTTTACTTTGCAGATAAACCAGAGGCATTACATGTCAAGACAATTAGTGAATAAACACATTTGTTTAAACACAGAATGTCCATGTTAATGTGGTTCACAGAACTGATAAAAACAAGTTGCTTTAAGTGCCTTTAAGTTTCCAAAAACTTTTATCTTTGTGCAGGTGATTAAGGCTGTTGATGAAGGATACCGCTTGCCACCTCCTATGGACTGCCCAGCTGCCTTGTATCAGCTGATGCTGGACTGCTGGCAGAAAGACAGAAACAACAGACCCAAGTTTGAGCAGATTGTCAGCATCCTGGATAAACTGATCCGTAATCCCAGCAGTCTGAAGATAATCACCAATGCGGCGGCAAGGTGACATATTAGATCTCACATTGCACATAAATAAATGTCTTTGATTTCTTCATCTTCCATAATTAGAATTTGTTCACCCTCTTTTTCAGCTTTGAACTGTAGCTGTTTGTAATCTTGAAAGCTAGAGAAAGCTTCCTGGCTATTGCTTTTGGAGGATTTCGTATTAGTATTATTTTATTATTATTGTTATTTTTAGTCTTGATTTGCTATTATTTATTCTAATTGTGAAAAGCTATTATGCTAGGGTTAGGAAACCCACTGTAAGACTGATCAGAGGTTTGTGGCAAAAATGCAAATGGCAGATTTAGCTGTCATATAATCATAGAATGGTTTGGGTAGGAAGGGGCCTTAAAGACTATCTAGTTCAAATCCCCCTGTCACGGGCAGGGACACCTTCCAGAGATAGGACAGCCACAACTTTTCTGGGAAGCCTGTTCCATTGTTTCATCACCCTCACAGTAATGAACTTCTTCCTTATGTTTAATCCAAGTCTACCATCTTTCAGTTTAAGGCCATTTGCCCTTGTCCTGTCACTACATGGCCTTATAAAAAGTCCTCCAGCTTTCTTGTAGGCACCTTTTATGTACTGGAAGGCTGCTAGACGGTCTCACTGGCACTCATTACTCCCCAATGGCAGACAGGGGACTGTGGGGTCCAGGTGGCGGGCACACCAGCATGGGTGTTGCAGTTGTTAGGAAAGCAAGTGTTGCAGTTCAGGGAATGTGTGATCTGTGATCTGTCCATCTC
>WYDI02028700.1:0-11673 GCA_009867235.2 Psittacus erithacus
AAGGCCAGGTTGGACACAGGGGCTTGGAGCAAGCTGCTCTAGTGGAAGGTGTCCCTGCCTGTGGCAGGGGTTGGGACCAGATGATGTTAAGATCTTTTCCAACCCAAACGATTCTATGATAAAAAACCCCAACTCCTGCAGGCTGGTGGCTGGGATGCCATCACAAGAACAGTGCTGACGAACAACAAACCTACCCACCAATGTCCCAGGAGCCCATGCGGCCACTTCCAGCAGTGATTTCTCACCAGTGCCAGTGACCAAGCATGCTCCACCCTGCATGATCTGGTCCCAGCCATGATGGAAACAGCTGCTGAACCCCTTGCAAAGCAGCAGGAGGGAGGGATTAACTGCTGCAGGCGGCTGCTCTCTGCACCTAGCTGGGACATTTGCAAGCAGCTTCATTGTACTCTTCCACCATGGTTCCAGCATCCTCTAGTGATGGCTCACAAAAACCCTCTCCGTATTTTTGTCTAACACATGGCTCTTGCTAAAGCCTGAGGTGGGCTGGGAGCAGGGTCAAGTGAGGGCAACACAGGCAGGACATTGTTTCCAGAAAGAGCTAAAGGTCATTCTGGAGCTACTGTCACTTGCAGGTCACAGCCTCCTGCCACGAGCATCCTCACAGGTTCTCTCTCTGTTTCTGCACAATCTGGTACCTGACAGCAATAGCACAGACCAAGCTGCAAGCACACCAGCTGATACCAAAAAGCTTGCACTTTTCCCAGCCCCAGGTGTTGAGAAGGCTCCAGCAGCAGTCGGACTGGCTGACACCAGGGGATACCTGCGGTGATGGAGGACGAGGACTGCGCACCCTCACTGCTGCCAGGCGGCTGCTTTGCTCATCAATGCTCAGTGATTTAGACCTCATGAATTCAGTGATGGATTTGTGAATTCATGTCCTTTTGCTGGCACTTCCTCAGCCATCCCTTCCGTGGAGTGTGTAGGAAGCACAGTTGATGCTCCACAGCACCACGTGAGGATTTTTGGCCCAGGCTCTTTTGCTGAAGTCTCCCAACCATCAGCTCTGGGGACTGTATCCTGCTGTCGCACATCTTATCCCCAGGGCAGGTTTTGCAGCAGAGACAGGAGCCTCAGGCATCCGCCTGCAATCTGTCCAGCTGTATCAGGTTGCCGTCCTGGCAGAGACAAGACTGGATCCGATTGCAGCTGACCTGAGAACCAGGCTGGGAAAGGGCTGGGAAGGCATGTGGGAGGGAGGCAATGCTGCTTCTCACACTCCCAATCCCCTGCTCCTCCTCCCAGCCCACCTCATCACTGCAGGACATGGTGGCATCAACCAGCATGGTACTGCTGCTGCATCCAGCACCACAGGCATGGATCAGACCAGCTGCAGAGGGCCTCACCTGCAGGAGGTCTTCGCTCAAAACTTCTGTCTTCTCAGCTCTGCAAGACAAGAAAGAATATAAAGCATTGGCGAAGGGTCCGGCACACATAACTGCATGCTGCAACACTGGGCACTGCTAAATGTGTTTTTCCATTGGGATGCAGCCAGTGATTTCAGGTTTTCTGGTCCCACCAGCCACCATTTCATCCTCTAAATAAGTAAAGGATGGAGCATCTTCACAGTTTACTGTGAACACGCCACATCCCACACCAGTTTAGGATCCTCCCTAATCTCCCCCTTATTTTTTCATTATCCCCAGCAGAGCAGGGATGCTAAATTCCTGGGAGGATGCAGGCAATGCTGCAGAGGGAGGCAGTGTGTCTTCATAAGGAGGCAGCTCCTTGGGCTGTGCTGGGCAATGGATGATGGTGACGCGGATTTCAAGGACACACCCGTCTGCACGGCTGAGCCTCTTCAGTTGGACACAGCCGACTGGATCTCTGCAGCAGCTGCCGGGGCTTCGTCATCACCCTCCCTGCTGCTCCTTGGAGCCAGATTTACCACTCCAGAGCTCGTGTCACCCATTCACTGTCTTTGCTAGCGAGGAGTGCCAGGGATGCAAGAGACACAAACCCCCAGCAACACCCTCCTCAGCCATGCACAGATCTGCAGCATCCTGCCTGCCAAGCCCCGGCATCGCTCCTCACCAGATCTGCTCAGGCTTATTTAAGCCATCACATCCAGACCACTTATTCATCTTCTCAGGGCTTTTTTACAACTTCAGCGCATCATCTCTTGTTGAAAAATGACCTCTATCAAGATGCGCTTGGGCAGAGCTGTGGCTTAACTAATTAGTCCATAAAGGTTTGTTGACAAAAAACAAAAGCTCAATGGTCTCACCTTTCTTTAAAAAGTACCTTTATTATCTGCGCCCCGGTTGCTCTCTGCTGGTTTCTCAGCTTTGAAAGACTGAGTTAAGTATAGAAAAAGTGGGAAACAGGAGTAAGCACTGGCAGACCAAGGTTCAAAGAGTCAGCCCAGCCCAGCAGCAGCGCCAGCCAGGGCAGGGTCTGGGCTACGGGCTCATCTGCAAATACACCACATCTAAAGACTTAAAAAAAGTGTCAACTGCATTAAATCTGGCTTGTGCGTGAAAGTTGTCCCAGAGTCTGATTCAAGTTGGGTTTAAAAATGACCCCCAATTAATTGCAGCTGTTAAAAAAAAAAAAAGGGATTTAAATGAATGCATTATAGTATCTCCCATACAACATACAAGCAATGCGTTGGCTGCCCAGGAGCAAGGGCTGCTCAGGTTCTTCTCCTCTCCTGCATATCATTTATGGACAGGGTCAGAAATATCCAGCCGCACAGCCACAGTGACCATCCTGCTTCCCTGTCGTGGCTCAGGATAGATTGATTTAGCATCCCAAAGGAGAAGGAGGTGTCAGGAATGCAGGCAAACATTGTGCACTCACGTGCAGACACCACCGGCAAACATCCTGACTCTTGCTCTGCACCCCAGAAATTTAGACTTCCCAGAAAGAAAGATTTCCCTTTCTTGCACCACCATCCACCAAAAGTGATGTTCCCACTTGTCTTCTTTTGCGGCTGGGCACCAGCTGCCCCTCATGGACACTTTGCATGTAAAGACTAAAATATACCATCCTCTTCTCCGATGTTGCGCTGCATTGCAGCTCCGTGCTGCCAATGACACCAGGAAAAATTCCATTATATTCCTTATGTTTCTGAATTTTCAGCCTAAAGTTAATACAGTTTTACAGGAGTTTATCTGGTTTTATGAGCAAACCTGCAGCAGATGATGCTGGCAGCAAGAGGCGATGGAGGCTCCCTGCATGCCCCGGGCTCCATCCTGCTTGGGGGATATTTTCTGGGTGCTGAGCCATTTCAAGCTCTCAGAGATCCTCAAGGACACCCTGGCACCCCAGTGTCACTTCTCTGATACCAGGAGATTTCCCTAGGGAATGGAGAAATGTCATTTCGCTGCCTTTTCTGGGGGCAGGATGGCAGCACCTCTGTGCTTGGCAAAGCATCTTCAGTGATGCTTGAGAATCTTGGAAAAGCATCTTCACTGGGCTCAGACTTTCCTCTTCAACAAACCTTTCTGGTTTGTGCTTTCTGCTCCATCCCCAGATCATGCTCAGCATCACCCCTGAGGACGGGTGTGGGTACCCTTGCCTGCTCCAGCTCTCTCAACTTGCCTTCCCCAGCTCTCTGGCCTTGCGTTCCCATCTCCGGGGAGGACCGCTCACCTAAACCCCTCAGGAAGCAGGAGCCCCAGCTCCCAGTTTGCTCCCAAGTGCTTAGTTTAGACCATGTGGGACTTTAGAGCCCAAATCACAAAGATGCTTCCAAAACCCCACCCAACAGAAACCCATTAACAGCATCAAGAAGAACCAGACTGGATATAACTGATGCTAGAAAACGTGTCTACTCCAGCAAAGATGTTGCATTCCAGCCTGGTATCTTGCTCTCATCCAAGGAATCCTGTAGCTCCTCCTGGCACCCCTCATCCCCTCCAGGCACATCCCAGATCATCCCCAGCACCCGCCATTTCCTCTCTAGCATCCTCCAGGCTCTCCTGGCATTCCTCAGCCCATCCCCAACATCTCCCAGTTCCTCTTGGAACCCCCCTGTTCCTCCCCAGCAGCCTCATTTTCTCCCTCCTTGCCCTGTGACACAGGCTACCACATCCTGGGGCAGCTGGGGTACTACATCAGCCCGCCCTTCCTCATGCCCTGGCAGGGTTCAGGTCTCTTTTGTGCTTACCCCATAACCCCAGATCCACAAATGATGCTCAGGGGTCTGATGCATGCAGAAGAGTCCAGGGAAGTGGCTGTCTGGAGGCTGGGGCATCCCAGGGCCCAACCATCAGAGCAACTGGTGGCATCAACAGAACACCTCCTCTAGGCACCAGCTGAAGCCAGCATCAGCTTTGGGCAATTCTTTTCACACAATCATTTTCACGTGGGTATTTCCATCCCCATGTCTCCCCAGGCTGACGCAGCCAGGGCTTCTGCGCTGGGACACGACCTCTCCAGGGAACCAGACTCATGCAAGGTGGCCTCAGGAAACAGCAGCACCCAACAGAGGAGTGTAGGGAGCCCCCAATTTCCCTGGCTGTTCCCTAATCCCTCAAAACTTCGTGTTTATGAGCTACACACATCCTGCTGGAGGATCCTTTAGAGAGGCAGCCGGGATTACCAGCTTTCAATGCTTTATTCCATCTTTCCTTTAGGCAACTAAAAGCCCTCTCCTCTAATTCCTCTCCAGGTATCTACCCTGGAGCTGTTTTTCTCAGCACAAATACAGGCAATCCTCAGCCTCAGCCAGCACCAGACACGCACATCGCTGCAAACAGCTGGGAGAAAAGGGATAATTAATATGGAGAGTTAAAAGCAAACGAGCAGGGGATGCAGCTACAGTTTGGTCAGGCCTTCGCTTCTGAAAAAAACCCCTAATTGCTGCCAGCAGAAATCATCATCAATTGAGCAAATCAAGTTGATTTCCAAACAAACACTACATGAGTTTGCAATGCCTTGACCTGGGAACCTACAGCAAAGCATCTCCTAATGCCAGACATCTCCATCTGGATCATCCATCACGATGCCCGCCCCATGTCTCACCACCATCCCCCTCTGATGCTTAAACCACTCAAGACAACCAGCCGCTAGCTTTGGATTTGACCCTGAGCCAGCAGAGCTCAAAGCATGACAAGGATTTCACAGCATTTTCCAATGAATGGGAAACCCATCACACCTGAGGGCGGGCAGTGTTTCACTCAGTGGGGATGCGCCCACAGAGGCAGAGTGTGTCCATGGTGCCCCAAGGACCCTCTTGCTCACACTTTCTGCTCAAAGCATCCCTTTCCCCCCCAACCCTGGCCACCCCCTGGCTGCAGGATGCCCGTGACTATTTCATAGAACACTACAGAACACAAAACCCACATAAACACCTATTTCATCGCTATTTCATTACTGGCACCAGCCAGTTCCCCTGGTTTCTCTTTGCTCCAGTCTAAAACCAGCCTCACAGCTGCACGAGGCAGAGGGAGGCAGAACCCATCAAGGCCACCCTGCATCAGCAGCACTGACTCCCACGGCTGGGGCTGTGCCGAGGTCCCACAGGGGCTCAGGAATGGTGCCCAGCTCCATCCCGGCCCAGCCTGTGCCTCCCTCTGGTGCCACCACACATGCCTGGGGGCTGGTACCCACGGGAACAGTCAAGGTCCTTGAGCCTGCCCCAGGCTCAGAGCTGATGTTGGTGAGATTCAACCACACAACCTGGATAAGGCACTGAGCATTCGCCGATTGTGCCAGAGGGAGGAGAAAGCTTCTCAGGTCTCATCCAGGCAACCCCTGGAAGTGCCAGGCATCACCAAGCCAGATGCTGGTCAAAGGACTGTGCTGTCCTCAGCTTCTGCTGCTGTCGGAGCAATCCACACCCCCAGGGACACAGCATGATAGCACATAACCAAGAGACGGAGGCCAAACAGAGCTGTGGGTTTTTCACCAGGAAAAACCTGAGCAGACAAGAAGTGAAACGTCAAATATTTATATCCTCAAATCGCTGCTCAAATCCCCAGGGAGACCACTCCAAGCTGCAGCATCCAGCGATACGAGGTGAAACAGCCCCAGCAACACCTCCTCCAGTGCTGCCTGGGCCCATCCTGACCTGGTGGGGGACCTGCAATGACAGTCCCTGTGTCCCAAACCCACAGCTAAGGGCAGTGATGCCCCCCCAGCAGGCCCAGCATCAGGGCTCAGCCCCTCGCAGCTCACCCAGCTATGGCTGAGCCAGGATGGAAAAGCAGGATGAAACAGGCAGGGAAGGACTGATCCAGCTTTCCTCAGTCCTGCCCACTGCTGGGAAAACCAAAGGAATCAGAGCAAAAGGGGGGCAGAATTTTAAAGGCAGAAAAGCCTTTTTTTCTCATCTCTTGCCATTTTCCTGCATCAGCATCCCTTCAGGATGGGATGCATGCTCCCTTTGCTTTGCACTCCTGGCTCATCCCTGGCAGAGGAACCCCCTGCTCCGGTTGCATCCTGACCACGTTTCAGTCCTGATTTGAAAATCACGGAGGGGCCCCTGCAGAGCTCCAGGCCCACAAGCTGCTGGCTCAAGGATGAAACCTTCAGTCTGCTCCAGGAATACTGCAGTTTGTCAGTGCTGCTGCCTTGCCAGGAGGACAAAAATATCCCCAGGATGCTGCTGGCGGCACCCGGCAAAACCAAAAAGCCTGGGGTATGTGCTGCTGGCACCCCAAAGCGCAGACATGGAACCCAGTTATTTAAAGCATGTCATTCCCTCCTGCAAATCCCACTGGAAAAAGCCCAGGCAGTGTTTTATTCGCTCCATCCTTATTTCGTACGCAGAATAAAATGTCCTTATTTTCTTGCAGAATATTCTTACTTCACAGAGAATAAAACCTCTGTGTTTAAAGCTTGATATTTATGTGCAGACATCCTAGTCCTTGGACAAGCATCTGCCTTGAGAGCCCCCCAGCTGACAGCCAGCCCAAAATGCCAATGTGCTCCCCCAGGAAGGGGGATACATCTTGGGATACGCAGAAAGGACCAGGAGGGAATAAAACCAAACCCCACGCTGACACCATCCTCTCCAGTGTCCCCCATCACCTCCTGTACCATCCAGGAACCCAGCCACGCTGCTTTGCACGCGGCTGCAAGCACCTGTTTTATTCCCAATGGGAAAAACCCATATTCAGCTAATCCTGGCAAATTCCCAGGGCTGTTCCAGCGCTGGAGCCAGCGCTGTGGCACATTCACACCCATCATCCTGTGACCTCGACACAAGGGTGCGAGCTCCCCAGGTTCGCCCCGAGAGATGGAGAGAGAAATTCAAATAAAAGCACTTTGAGAAAGCCTCTTCAGAACGTTTTACAGCCACTTACTGGCTCCTTTTCCCTTTTTCCACCCCACCGATATGAATATGATGGTCCCTCACAGGCTAGGTGCAGAAATTCTCCAGGAGGCTGGGTACTAAGTGTGAGTCTGGGCTGGAATGAGCATCCCCAGTTCTTTCTATCGAGTGAAATGACTTAAGTCAAATAAAGTAAATAAAATCAATAAAGTAAAAAAAAATCAACTAAACTAAAAATAAAAAGCCAAAATTTAATATAATTTTGAAATAAAAATAATAAAATAGTAACAAAAAGTAAAAATAGAAAATGTAAAATAAAAATAAGATAAAATTAAATAAGTATAAAAATAAAATTAACTACAAATAAATAAAAAGTAGAAAATTAAATGAAATTAAGTGAGATGATGAGATGTCAGCTCCCCAGCGCATGGTGGTGCTCTCCTTTCCAGCAGGGGCCAGGAGGTCCTTTCTCAGCCCCAGCAGCCCAAGGGAAGCAGCAAAGGCTGTGACAGCACCCCGGAAATGGAGCTTGGACTGCATTTGGAAAGGTAAGGAAATGCACTCAGCATCCTCATGTGACCTGATCCTGATCCTAACCTTGACCATAGTCCTGACCGTGACCCTAACCTTAACTGTAACCCTGGCCCTAACCTTGACCCTGATCCTAACATAACCCTCAACCTGACCCATCCCCACCCCTCGTCATCCAGCTGAGCCCTGTCCTTCAGCTGCAGAGTCACCTCACAGGGACAAAGAAAGTGCTGCCCCTGCCTGTCCCCCACGCCTACAGATGGGGTTTTCCCTCCTTCGGCTGCCTTTTTTCTTCCTTTCTTTTTTTTAAGGAATCCGCACCACCAAAAGCAGGAAAAGCCACCAGGGACTGAGCCCCCTCTCCTGCCTCCCTCTGCACACCCCACAGGGTGGCTGGGGACATGTCACCACGGTTCCCCATGTCCTGTGGGACTCAGTCCTGACCCAGCTCCTTGTATCAGTGCGGGGAGTGCAGCCATGCTGGCAGCAGCAGGAGCCCCTGGCAGGGGTGACGCCAGCTGGATGCCACCACTACCACATGCAAACTATCCCCAGTGCCCCTTCTCCCGCTGAGGGACACCAGTGAAGTGCAGACCCCAGCCCCAGGTCAGCATCCAGCCCCTCAGTCCCCAGCCCTGGCCTTGGGGTGCTGGCACCCATGGATGGTGTCCCTGGATGGTGGCCCATGGAGGTTTGGTGACAGGCAGGAGGGAACACCCCTCGGGCATCAGAGGGATACAGTACGTGTATACCAGGTCTCTACTATTATTCCCTATATCCACTTATTCCCCATTTCCATTTATTATTCCCCATTTCCATTAATTATTCCTTATTTCCATCTATTATTCCTATATCCTTTTATTATTCCCAATTTCCACTAATTATTCCTCATTCCTATTAATTGTTCCTCATTCCTTTCATTATTCCCCATTTCCACCTATTATTCCCTATATCCTTTTATTATTCCCTATTTCCAGCTGGCTGGAGAAAGCTGCTTATGGCTCAGGAGAAAAAGGATAAAACATCAGCCCATGCTCCAAATGGGGACCAATGGAGCCTCCCATCCTGAGGAGGAAGGATAAAGAGGAGGAAGAGGAGGAAGGATAAAGAGGAGGAAGAGGATGACCCCTGAGCTCTCACCAAGCCTTGTAGAGGCTCCAGCTGCCCCATCCCAGCACTAAGCAAAGAGGGGACCATAAACCCCTATCCCTGTTAAACCCAAACCCACAGAGCTGGCAGCACAGGTAGCGCTGCAGGCAGCAGCCACACCATGGCACCAATGGAGCTCATCACAAGCCAGCATCGTGGCAAGCTCCAAAGAGGATTAGGGGTTCAGGGGTTGCGGGACTCAGGGGCCAAGGGCTCCCAGCCCCGCAGCTGCCATTCCCACTCCCCAGGCTGCAAGTCAGGCATGGCAGGAGCCCAGCACGGCCCCCACACTCCCAGGGGATGCGGGAAGGAAGATGCTCAGCGCCTTGTCAGCGGCACCATTTCGAAGCCAGGCATGCGTGCAGTTCCTGGCTCATGTCCCCCATGTGGCAGTGGTGGGATCTGAGGACACCCCTGCCCTGCAGCCCTGCAGCCCTGCAGCCACAGCTGGGAGACACATCAAACCTCCTCAGAGCATCCAGACAGCAAAACTGGCCTGGCAAAGATGCAAGGAGAAAATCAATCCATCCCCAAAACAGCCTCCTCCTGCTGCTCCCCACAGGATGCAAAAGCCAATCTATCAGTGCTCCTGCACCACGGCCCCTGTGTCACCTTCCCTGTACCATGCTCCAGCACCACACTCCTGTACCACATTTTTGCATTGATTTCCTGTGCTGCACTCCTGCCCTGTGCTCCCACACCAAATTCCCACCCTGTGCTCCTGCATCACATTCCCACACCATGCTCTTGTGCCAGATTCCTGCACCATGCTCCTGCACCGGATTCCTGTAGCATGCTCCCAAACCACACTCCTGCATCACATTCTTGTGCCATGTTCCTGCCTCAATATTCTCACACGGTGTTCTGATACTGTCTTCCCACACTGCACTCGCTCCCTCATCGCATTCCTGCACCATGATCCCACACGATGTTCCTGCACCATGCTCCTGCACCAGATTCCCGCAGCATGCTCCCAAACCGCATTCCCAAATCACAGGCTCCCATTGTGTTCCTGCTGCTGCACTCCTGCCCAGCCAGCACAGCCCCAGCTGGTGTCTTGCCACCATCCCAGACCCCTGCCTGTACGCTGGGCACAAGCTGCTGCCACCGACCACCACCAGCCTGGCTGAGGATGCAGAGCCAGCAGGATGTCCCCACTACCATGGGGGACATGGTAAGGGGGCACATAGGGGATTGTCAGCAGAAGTCCAAGCCCTTGCTTGGCTCCAGGAGGGAATGCTGAGCCCGACAGCCCAGCCATGCCTGTGCCGATGCCCAGTGCCACGATGGGAAGCAAAAAATAAATCCCTCCCCCTCCAGCTGCAAAATCTCCTGGAATTACACAACAATCACCACCAAACCCTGGGCCTGGCTGTGCATCGGTGCACGCGGGCATGGACCCCCTCACCTCCCCATGGGGTGTCTACCCCATGGGAGGCCACCCATGGGTGCTGAGGGGATCTACCCATGAGTGCTACGGGCAGCAGACCAGTGGGGCACCCCACAGCATGAGGGCTGAGATGGTCAGACAGTGTGTGGCTATGCAGCCCAGCCCTGGGACACAGGGAATGGGCAAGGGCAGCGAGGCAGGCAGGGTGGGACCTGGGGCAGGCAGAGAAGTAGTGGATAAAGGGCGCAAGGTGTGGGGCAGGGCAAGGAGGGCAGAGGGTGTGAGCATGAGGACAGGCAGGGCTTAACAAGCAGGCAGGGGCTGCAGGCAGAGAAGGAGGCAGGGAACGGGCCAGGAGGAGGCAACGTGTGGGCACTGGGACAGTGGGGCAGGCATGAAGCAGGCAGGACGTGGGCAGCAGTGGAAGGGGTATATAGGGGGCAGGAAGGTGGAGGACTGGGAGCATAGGTAGTGGGCCAGGCAGGTGGCAAGCTGGGGAGCAGGGGCAGTAGGGTGGGCAGGGGGTGGGCAGGAACACGTGCAACAGGAAGAGGGCAGGAAGCAGGCAGGGTATAAGAAAGGAGCAGGAGCAGTGGGGCTGGCAGGAAGCAGCCAAGGCAGTGAGGGGATGGGCAGGGGCAGTGGGGCAGGCAGGGAGCGGGCAGGGTACAGGATCATGGGCAGGCAGGTGCAGTGGGGTGGCAGGGCACAGGCAGGAAGCAGGCAAAGGAGCTGGCAAGGGGTGGGATTAAGAGCAGTGGGGCAGGCAGAGAGCAGGCAGGATGCAGACAGAGTGTGGGATGAGGCCGAAGCTGCAGGCAGGGAGCAGGTGCTGCAGGGCGGGGGCAGGATGAAGATGCAGCGGAACACGCAGGGCGCAGTCAGGGCGCGGCCCATCCCCGTCCCCATCCCTACCTGCCCACGGTCTGGTTGGCGAGCTGGCGCATGCGGTTGAATTGCTTCTTCATGGTGGCGGCGGCGGCGCGGGCGCCCCTCAGGCGGGCGGGCAGCGGGGGGCCACAGATCGCCCCTCCCGCATCCTCGCCGGGCCGGGCCGGGCCGAGCCGAGCCGAGCCGAGCCGAGCGGGCCCGATGCCCCTGCCCGGCTCCGCGCCTCTGCCTGCGCGGGCCCCGCCGCGCTCCGCGCCCCCCGCTCTTCTCCGCTCCGCACCGCCCCCGGCCGAGGCGGCGATGGGAAATGTAGTCCGGGACCGCGCCCCCCCGGGCGAGGCCGGCAGGGTCGGGGGCACCTTGGGGTGTGCTTGGCCCCGGCATCCCCCCGGCCCCCCCGCTGCATTCCCCTGCTGCCCTCAGCATCCCCCAGCAGCCCCCCTCACTCTCTGCATCCCCCGGCACCACC
>WYDI02028701.1:0-25576 GCA_009867235.2 Psittacus erithacus
TCCGTTTTTCATTTTTAATTTCCTTTTTTCTTTTTTCATTTCTTTTATTTCCGGTTTTCATTTTTCATTTCCTTTTTTTAATTTTTTATTTCCTTTTTCAATTCCGGTTTTCATTTTTCATTTTTCATTTCCGGTTTTCATTTTTCATTTCTTTTTTTTATTTTTTATTTCCTTTTTCATTTCCGTTTTTCATTTTTAATTTCCTTTTTTCTTTTTTCATTTCTTTTATTTCCGGTTTTCATTTTTCATTTCCTTTTTATAATTTTTTATTTCCTTTTTCAATTCCGGTTTTCATTTTTCATTTCCGGTTTTCATTTTTTATTTCCTTTTTCATTTCCGGTTTGTATTTTTCATTTCCTTTTTTATTTTTTATTTCCTTTTTCATTTCCGGTTTTCATTTTTCATTTCCGGTTTTCATTTTTTATTTCCTTTTTCATTTCCGGTTTTCATTTTTCATTTCCGGTTTTCATTTTTCATTTCCGGTTTGCATTTTTCATTTCCTTTTTTATTTCCTTTTTCATTTCCGGTTTTCATTTTTCATTTCGTTTTTTTATTTTTCATTTCCGATTTTCATTTTTCATTTCCTTTTTCCTTTTTATTTCCTTTTTCATTTCCTTTTTTATTTTTAATTCATTTTCTTTTTTCATTTCTTTTTTCATTTCCTTTTAATTTCCTTTTTCCTTTTTCCTTTCCTTTTAATTTTTTTTCCTTTTTTCATTTCCTTTTAATTTCCTTTTTCCTTTTAATTTCCTTTTTCCTTTTTCATTTCCTTTTTCCTTTTTTCATTTCCTTTTTCATTTCCTTTCATTTTTCCTTCCCTTTTTTCCTTTCCTTTTTTTCATTTCCTTTTTCATTTCCTTTCATTTTTCCTTTCCTTTTTTCATTTTTCTTTTCCTTTTTCCTCTCCTTTTTCATTTCCTTTTTCCTTCCTTTTTTGCAATTCCTTTTTCTTTTTCCTTTACTTTCCTTTTTCCTTTTTTCCTTTCTTTTTTTCCTTTCGTTTTCCTTTCCTTTTTTCCTTTCATTTTCCTTTCCTTTTTCCTTTCCTTTTCCCTTTTTCATTTCCTTGCCTTTTTCCTTTCCTCTTTTCTTTCCTCTTTCCTTTCCTTCTTTTTTCCACTGCCACGCAACATTCACCCTCTAAAAAAAGCACTCAGTCTTTACCCACACTATCTATTCTCTTCCCACCTCCATGCATTCCACCAAGCGATGCACACCACATACACACTCCAGAAAAACAACACAGCAAAGCCATAGTATAAAATACTTTATTACATTAATAAATAAAATTTAACTTTTCTTTACAAATACTATTTGTGCTTGTTTAAAAATATTACTTAGGGTTATCAGTAATGGAGCTGGCTGCATCTGTAACTGAATCATTCCTGGACAGTGTGTATACATCCAGCCAGGCACACACTGTTATGCTCTAGGCACCTGCTTTGCTGACCACAAAAATAGTATCTACTGATTCTGGCTTTCTCATCATGCTTCATTGAGAAAAGTGACCAATGCAAAGGAAAGCAACCAGGAATATTAGGTGGATTTGTGAGAGGATAAACCCAGGTAAAGTACATTGAAAAGCGCCAAAGCAACTGCATTACCTGTGTACCGATAGTGTCCATGCAGTGGTGCCTAAGTACTGAAATGCAGACAGGTCTCCAACAGATGTACAAATATGGATTGCATGTAGATACAGTAATATAACACCTTCATTAGAAAACTTGGTATTCTTTTTATATAGCAGGTAATCCTGATATAAGATTATTGAACTTCTTTCATCTAACAGCTAAAATGAGTCTTTTTCTACGGTAGTGGTCCCCGATTCAGCAGGAAGGAGAAAACAAACCCATGAGCCTTTCAGAACACTTAGTGACAATCCCAAACACTTTGGTTAATTAACATTAGGTGTTTAGATCCACTTACAGGGATGGGCTAGGATTACGCATCAACCAAACAGGTTTACGCAACACTCAGCGGTTGGCTGGAAACAAATGACAGTTGCAGGTAAATTCACATTAGCTTTGTGGAACTGTCACAAAAGATGTCTGAAACAAACCCTTCTGCGCTGCAACGGCCTGGCTCCCTGATATGCAAAAGGGTTCAGACAATAGGTAATGTTTCCTTCTTTTTCTGAGAGGAGAGGGCTACTGGAGTAATTCATTAGCCTAATAAAAAGGCAGTGAGTAGAGAAAGAAATGTGGTTACCAGCAGGTGATTTCTTAGAAACCTCATCAAAGTGCTTCAGCTTTAGGCAACACCGTAAATACGACAGAACATTATGAAGGAAGGAGAATGGAATCACAGTTTGAATTACGTCACTTATGAAAGGGTTTTAAGGCTAAATGTTAGATATATCTTATTGCAAAAAGCTATATTTGTATTTAATTGAATCAATGCTTGCCACAACAGTACAGTCTAAGCAATGTCCGCTTGGAGGATACGGTATCCTCCTGTGCCTCACCTCAGATTTCTGGAGCTCCCCATGCACCAGCCTTTCTCTAAAAGATTTGTTGTAATGAATCAGAAGTGCAGCTGAAACACAGACTTTGTTATTGCCAACACACCCACAGCAGACCACGTGGAGATGAAGAATTCACTAGGAGACGCTTTTCACCACCTAACACCAGGACAAGAAAGCAGAGGTGCAGCAACCGTATGTTCTCCTGCCCATGAGAAGGACAGGCTCAGCACCGTGGAGACAGCCCCTGGTACCAGGAAAATGAAATCCATTTATTCTACCCCCTCTCTCACAGGAGAAGCCATAAGAAGCACTACCAGGGCAGCTTTGCTTCCGAGATACCGTAAGCAACAACCAGTGGCTTTATGAGCCTTATTCCCACCAGCTATGATACACTGTTTTTCCAACTTCACATGTATTCATGTTCCCTATCACGACGCTTGCCACATCTTCGCCACACTTTTTACCACACTAACAGTATAAAGTTGAGGCCAACTGGAGAAACCCTAAGTCATGGCCTGGAAAGTCCAACAGTTAACAGACAAGATACTAACTAGGACATGTGGCAGATGCCTTTTGGAAGATTTAAGCTCTCTTCTTGAACTAGAATCATTAAATGAGCGATGTGCTTTTACCTAACAGAAATGCAATCCATAGACTTACCTATACATGGATACTATATATATATGTGTGTATGTATACGCATCTGCACAAGCATCATCATACACATTGTTGTTTACATAGCAAAGACAAGTTATGTATTAAATTCTTTCACAGACTGTTTAAGAGTGATTCAAAGTGTATCACCAAGTATTCACAGTATGTATCTTGTTCAGTTCATTAAAGTGAAGTACTGTAGAAACAGAACATCACCTTTGAAGCTGTTAAACAGGGTGTTTGCTGGGATTCGGGGCAGCACTGTGAAAGAGATTTAAAGCAAGAATGATGTTTAAACAAATACACACATACCAGCACACAAAAGTCAACATACCTGAACAGGAACACATCTGGGTTTTGCTTTTTTAATCCCATGCTGAAAATTTACCAGTTTTCTTCCTAACAGTTGCCACGTGAACTTTTAGAAGTTCCCATTTTACCCAAATCATACCCCAGGCTCTTCCTCTCAGCTGAAATCTAATTCCAGTGTATAGCAAAACTGGAACACACCATCTCTTTTTGATTAAAGCAGGTTGTTTAGCAGGTTGTTACATGGCAGAAGCACTGTGCCAGAACACAGGTAAAGCTGAAGCCTTGTGTTTTCTCCTTTTTCTCATAGTACGTATCTTTGTTAAGGGGCAGAAACCTTATGTTCAGATATCATTCACTTCTAAACTGGAAAATAATGCAAGTGAAAGGGCTTGGCCAACACGTAGAGAGAAACAAGAAAGAGAAAAAAGAAAACCTGACAACTAAAGAACAAGTAGCAATGAGAGCAGGTGGGTATTCGCACCATCTCAGTGTAAGGCTCAGTGGAGAAAACACAGATCTGTAGCACAGGTGCTTTTAATCACTCTCTGAAGAAGAAGGGCTGCCCTGCCAGACCCTGGGCACCACAGCACAGGGGCAGATGAGTTCAAAGGAGGGGACTAGTCCTATAGCAGGCAAGGATTTGCCCATTTAACCACTCAATAGCCCAGGGAATCCAAAGACCAAAGCTCCTCCTAGATAGTGTATTTTTGTCACATTCTCTTACAACACAGACAGGTTACTGTCCTGCAACGAGTTTCAGTGCCTGCTGGTTCATAAATTCATAATAAAACAGGTCTAATCCCAGCTACAGCTGTGCAAATCTGAATGACATGGCCCACTGTCAGCACTGGCCTGCAGCAGCCACCCTGAAGGTGTCACTGGAAGGAGCAAAGTTTCTCTGGAATTTCACGACCATAACAAAATCACATTTGGCCATAAGCTTTAAAGACATCAAGTTTTAGCTGTAATTCAAGAGTGTGTTACAGTCTTCGAAGGCTTTATAAATTGGTTATGAATGGCTTTTATTACATGAGCCTCATAAAAGCCTCAAAAAAAGGACTCTGTGCTGCACCCACCCGCTGTCACAAGGGTGTGCAAGGTGGTGTACTGAACATCAGGCTACAGGGGAAGTACCTCCAACAAATGTGGACACCTCCACCTTTATTCACAGCTGTGGCTAATTGTGTGGCCTCCAGGGCTGGCTGACCATGCCTTGACTCCAGACCTGGGCAATCAGCAACTCCAGCATCATCTTTAAGAGATCTCTGAGGGCACATAAAATTACCACTGAGACCCATCAGCTCAGTATCAGCAACCAAGGGCCAGGTAATCACATGTACTTCCATGTCTGCACTGCAATTCTGGAGATACTGGGTGCATACTTTGGAGGTTATAAACATTTCCTCCTTCATCTGCCTGGGAGAAGCTCATTTCCGTGTTTATCCAACTGCAGGTAATTGGGTGGCACCTTCACAAAGTGCTTGCTAAGTTCAGCAAGGCTTTCAGCCTGTCAAAGATTTTATGAAGAAAGCCTAATGTCAGGAACATAATGCTGATGAGGAATTTGTCTGCGTTAGGAAACTGGCTCCAAGCCAATCTCTGAAGTCTTGCTGGAACTTTTGGCCATCAATTATCTTTGTATCACAATACACAAATGAAATAGGGCACAATTTCATTATCCAGTAAATTTACAGACTGAGGAGGCTAGAAAGAAAACCAATCACTCCGCAGTTTCTATCTGAAACCATTACGTATGGATTTCTTGGGGCAATCATCCCACAGCTCTTATAGGCAACTGTTGCCACGTGCAGTGATTGAAGCACCAAACACTGGCCATGATTCTTTTATTCCTCTGCACTGCATGCCTGCAGTGTGTAACTGCAAAAGACACCAGTTACCATTGGAAAAAACCTAAACATGGAACAAAAAGTAAATTAAGGAAACAGGACCTTGGTTCCAGAGCAAGACACCTTCTCTTGTGGGAGGGAAAAGGTAACCTCCAGATAGCTGTTTCTCAGGAAGATGTAGACACTTCCCTATGGAAGCAAGGTTTAAGACCCTTGAAAGCCTAAACTAGCTGCCTCAGGACCTGGAAATGGTGGTGCTGTGATTGGGATAAGCGCAGTTACCGCAGGAGCAAACACCAGGACCTGAGCTGGTGGCTCTGCACAGCACGTCCTCACCGCTGCTGTAGTGCATCAGAGGACCTCACGCTTCCCTAGGGATGTCTGGCACAGTTCTGCATTGCACCACACAAGCATCAACCCAGCAGAAATCCTTCTTACTCCTTACTTAACATGCACACAAATCTGCCCCCCAGAATCGTGGTTTTTGTGAATGATTTAGTACGATGCAAAAAGAATGAGACTTCACTGCTCCCATACCGAGGTAAGACCTATTGCCATTGGAAATGAAAACCCCAGAAAGCGTTGCTTCTGAGCTCTAACTTACCAAGTAAGTAATGAACATACTGGGTCAGTGGAGAGAATATACTGTGAAGATACACCTATATCCCAAGGTGCTAACCCAAGCCATGATACCAGCTATGCTACCCTATCTCATGAATAATGAAGAGAAGTTTTGGTAAAGTGCTTCAATCTGCCTCCAAAGAAAGTTACGAAAATACAAGTTTTGGAAACCTCTCCTTCTTTAAGAAGCAGATCTTTTTGTTTCCTTGCTACAGTAGCACTTGTGTACAGTAAGCACTGTATTTCTACCTCTACTATCCATTTGCGTACTAGCTGGAATAGATCAGGAACAATACATCTGGAAGTAGAGGAAAATGCCACAATCTAAAATCTTTAACAGTTCTGTGAGAGCCTTTGGCTACAATGACCATTACCAAACCAGGAACTTCTGAAGCAGAATAATGTTAACAAGAATTAAAAGAGCAGATCACAGCAAAACCAGGACAGAAATGTCACAGTCTATTTTCACAGGGAGGCCAGTCTTCAGGGCCCGTTATTGATGTTCCCAACCTGTGCTGCAGTGGGCTGTGCTCGCTGCACACCCAACGACAGGAGTTCAAAGCTAACATTACAAATATTCAAAGACATCTGAGACAGAGGACAAGTTTGGGAGAATCAGTATCCTTGACTCAGTACATGAGAATGTGGAAGGTCCCATTTAGTAACAAACAGGCCTGAAGTAGTGTGGCTATTGTTAAGAATGTTGTTAAATGGAATTGCTTTATAGCACTATGTCAGTTTCACAGAATAGTTAGGGTTGGAAAGGACCTTAAGATCATCTAGTTCCAACCCCTCTGCCATGGGCAGGGACACCTCACACTAAAGCAGGGACACCTCGCACTAAAATGCAATGGAGAAGTACTACATTTTTCCTCTGTTTAGCCCTTCCTTTACCCAAAAATTACTTCAGTACCGAGTAACACTCATTCCACTGAAAAGAAATAATAACGCATCTACTGCTCTTTGTGTTATCAGCGATACATGAAAATACACTGTGACGCTGACCATGCTGTACAGGTGACTGAGACACTGACAGCAGCAGCAAAAACAACCCCACCAAATGCTGACAACACCCTGACAAGCACCCTGGCAAGTGCTTATTCACACAGGCAAAACCCAAGCTGTCGATGTAAGGCATGCTCCAAAAACCTCAGAGGTCACCTGGGGCCCATGGCGATGGCTGCTGCTGTCAGAATTCTTATTCCAACATCCCGAGGGAGAGAGAGGGGGATTGGGGAGGGAAATGGGCACCAATGGAGAAAACAAACTTTAGAAACTGTACCCTTGCTGTCAAAAAGGCTTCAGAGTCAGCTGCCATCTTGACATGAGGTTGCAGTTCCTGGTACCATACCTTTCTGGACACAGGGAACATGCTTTAATGAACTGGTCCCTCACTCGTTTTCAAGAAAGGTTACATTTAAAATGTTAGGGGGGCTGTTTGTTTGTTGGGGTTTTGTTTGTGTTTAAAAGAAACACCTCAGCCAGCTCCAAACATGTCTTTTTCTGATTCTGGAGACTGGGGCCTTGATATTTCAAACAACTCCTGCGGCGACTGAGAGCTTCTTCTTGAGGTTAATATCCTAAGGATCTCAGCGAGCTGTTTTTCTATATTGGTCATTTTTGTGTTTAAAGCCTTGATGTCCTCTTTCAACTCGTGTTTCACTTCTAGCATGGTGGCCTGAAGAGTCTGTTCTGGGATGGGATAGAAGGAATGCTTGACCTCGGTGAGGACCGGGCTGCGGTCCTGTGGGCTTCTCGTCTCCCCGACGTTATCCAAGCGCAAGTCACTTTTTGTAATGCCGCTGTCACAAGAGTCTGTCTTCTTCAGGGTAGCTTCTCCCGAAGCTTTAGTTCTCTCTGGTAAAGTCTCCATGGACTCTGCTTTAGACACCTTGTTCCAGTCTTCACCTTTCCCACAGGCATCTTTGAACTTGGCCCAGCCTTTTCGTCGGGGGTAGTCCCCTGACACTTTACATCCCACGTAGTCTGACGTCGGGGCCTGCAGCTTTGCCTGGTCAGAGGCCCCAGACGTGGAAGCAGACTGGTAGGACACGGGGGTCGCTGGGCTCTCCCGGACGGTCACGACGCTGGCTTTGACCACCGAGCGGGCCGAGGAGTGCTCCCCTAGCACGTTCCCTTTCTCCACGTCCAGGTCATCCGGCTCCCGGCCCCTCTCTGCTGCGAGCCGTGCTTCCTTCTGCTGCCTGAACCTCTGGAAGAGGCGGCGGACAGGGTGGTCTGGGGGTAAGATCAGAGGCGCCTCGTTCTTCCTCTTCATTCTCTCCTCTTCTTCACGTTTGACGTCGCTGATCTTCCGGAACACGATCTACAGGGGAAAGGAGATTTCAACTCTGTGATTAACTGCGCATTTGAGAGGGGTAGAAGTAGAGAGAGTTATTGGAAAGAATTTATTTGAACTGACAAATGCACAATCTCTGCACATATACAGCAACATTTTCAAGTGTCTTCTCTTGTGTCTCTCCTTACTTAAGAGCATACACCATCTGTCTCATAACACCAGGAGAAAAATAAGAACAACAAGATTTCTGCAGCTGTGAGAGGTCAGCAAGGCAGCGCCACTGGAAATAAAATGAAACCAGGAAGTTGTTCTAGTTGTGTTAAAAGTGACTTCTTGCACCAAGTTTCTCATACTACAAAGAGCCATTCCCTGTCTTACATCAGTCTCATCCCCGAGTGATGCCACTTATCATGCCGTACAAAAGATCTGATGATATTTTGGTACAGCTTGACCAATAATGAGGCCAGTACAGCAGAGATTCCAACAGCAGTTTGCAAAGTGCTTCTTGCCCGCCCTTCCTTCCCACAACCTCTTCTAGAAGCAGCTTGCAGTGTAGGGAGGAGGCAAAGCTCGAGTCAATCCCACAATAGAGGAATGGGTTCTGTGAGACCTGTTCACGGTTTGATTACTGCAGAAGCTTGAAGAGCTTCGTGTCTTGATTTATTTCTTTACTTCTATGGAAAGGGGGGCATTTTTGCACAAGGAAACATCAGTTTTCTGTCTACACTCCTAATTATATCTTCCTGAGCCTGTAGGCAAAGCGATCTCTGTGGGAGCAGCCCAAGGGTCTCACGGTACTGACATAAATGCCCCACACAACCCCAAAGTGCAGCCAGGCAATGTTTTTTCAATGGAGTAGATGAAAACACATTCCCTTCAACATGTGTTTAACATTGGTGTTGGCGTCTTCCAAGCCAAAATACTCCACTGTGGTATTAAAGGAGAACCAGTAAGTAGCCTGGTTTGAAAATGGGAGGTCCCCTAACCTGAAGTTTTCAATACAGAGTATAAAAGATGTAACCCCCTGCTTCTACTGAACAGTGATATTTAATCTCTCCAGCTGCTTTTGGGAAAATCCTCTCAATGTCCTTACACTGCAGTGCAGAAATAACTTTCACATTCAAACAGTTATTAGGAAATGTGTAAATAAAGCCATCCCTCTATTGCAGACAGATTTAAATTAAACTGAACATAATAAGCGCTGCTTCACTGGCACACACAAAATACATGTTTCTCCAGACTCCAATGCTTCTTGACAGATTTGTCATTGTGAAGCAGGGAATAAACATCTTAACACTGTGTCTTTGGAAGGAAGAAGTTGTCAGACTTGGCAGCATTTCCCAAATACAAAAGAATAAAATTAGCAGGAAGGGTATTTTATTCCCAGGCTGCAATTAGGAAACTAAATGTGAAATAAGAAGAGGAAAACAAGGCAGTTGACAGTCTTTTTTCCTTATTCCCTCAGGAAACTGCAGTGAGCTCAATAGAAAGCAGTGTAATCCTTAGAAATGAAAGAACAGCACTTACTCACTGAGAAGGGAGAACCACAGAATGGGTTGGGTTGGAATGGACCTTAAAGCTCATCTAGTTCCAAACCTCTGCCATGTGCAGGGACACCTCCCACTGGCCTATGGATCTAGACCGTGTGTCTTCTTTAAATGCTCACAAGGGGTGTATGGCTGGGTGGTGCAATGGTCACCCTCACAGGGCTCATCAGGGAAGGCACTTGGGTGCTTGACAGAGCTAGAGGCCGAGCTGCTTTACAGAGTCCTTGTCTAGGTCAAGCCCTGCTCCACGCAGCCTGCTCAGCACCTTAGCTACTAGTCTGATATCACTGCCCTGCTAATGCTAAGCTGTGGACAGCTGCCATCAGCAATCTCACTGCATGGTGGTCAGCCTCATGGCCCTGAGCATACCTCCACTTCTCCACCTTCAGGAGATCAGAGTGGAATAGAACCAGGAACGTGCCTTTGCAACGGGTAACTGCTACCATGCTAATGAGACCCCTAATTTTCTTTTCCCACATAAACACCAGCTACGAGGTGAATACATCACTGCAGCAAGCACCTGTGTGAACGCACATGCACGATCCTCAGACCTCCCATCCTGCTTGACATCTTTTATAGGTATACCTTTACGTTCATTGCAAATCAAACCCATGCACATTTGTCACGGAACACGGCCTCCAACTCTTAGGTTGGCTTCTTTTAACCAGCTCCTAAGACGCTGGACAAGCACCGGTCAGAGAGCACCTTATCTTTGGGAAGACCAGGCAAAGCTGCCACCGGTCTCCTCCTCTGCAAGCTGCCCAATGCCGTATTTTCTCAAGACAGTTCCATATTCATGTAGCAAGCAAAAGTGCTATAACTATGCCAAGCTCAGCAGTAACTGGAAATACTTCACAGAACTGCATTTTGGATTTCTGTCTGTTTTTCAGATTAAATGTGAGTCCTTATAAATAAATATACAAATAACTGTTTTAAATGGACTGTTTTCTTGCAATTGCTGAGGAAAAAGCAATTGTTAAGTGGTTAAACAGCTTCAGCAGCACCTAAGGTATCAGAAAATGTGGTAGTTGTGCTGATGTATGTACACCTGCTCCCACGAGAGTGAGAGTACAAAGGAAAAGAAAATAGGTTTCATTTCTTATACGGAAGAGAAGTCATGAAGACATCTCAGAGAACCTGCGCTAAGTTGGCCATTAAAGCTGAAGAGTGCCTTGCAACAAGATAAAAGGCCGACATGCTCTGCAACAGCACTATTTCATCATGCCAGCTGCAAGTATAGACGCAGTAATTTAAGTGCCTGCTTCCTTTACACAGAGATGGGAGTGGGAGCATGAAGAGTATGTCAGGGGTGTATGACATCAGACATGGCACGAAGAGGGGCAGGTAGGGATTGATTATACAGTGTCTGACCCAATATGAAAAGTACAGCATCAGATGATAGCAGGAGGAGTCTCATAAAAAACAAAGACAAGTTCTGAGCGTATTAGACATTTGAAAGACATTAAAATTAATAAAGGATGGTCTGAATGCAAAAAGTCCATGCAGATTCAACAGACCAAGCAAATAGTTGGTAAAGAAAGCCATGGAGGGCTACCAAACAGACAAAAGTGATATTCTGTATCCTGCTGAGGAGTTAAAAACAGTTGGAGGCTGCAAACATATTTGTAGTAACCTCACACAGGAAAGTTTTGTTCTTATTGCCTCCTTAGGCATCCCTAGGCAACCCTAAATAATTACACAGGCTAAATCTGGAACTGCTGCCTCACTCACTACTAAGGAAACATTCCCAATGCAAGTGACAGAAGTGCCAGAGGGAAAAAACATCAGACGAAAAGACAAGAAAGGCTTGAAGATCTGAGCCTTAAATATCTGAGCCGGCTGCTCACCTATTTTAGACAAAGGTTTACACTCACTGCACCCTTCACTTGTACATAGGGAGAGGCAGGACCGATGTGCCATTAGTGTGCAGCACCTGTAGATTTGTAGTACCTGTAGATCTGATGTAGATTTGACATCACTTTGGAACTTGCCCAGGTTTGACTGAAACGACTGAAAATGGCATACTGGTTTGGTACAACAGGGAAGACCACTGCACAAGGGGAATGAAGAAGTCCGCTCTCTCTAGTTACTCTTGCAATGAACAGATAGCTGTTGGGTTTCACTGTCTCTCAACTGTTGGTCGTTCACAAATGACGCTAAAAGGATGCTGCCTGTTGAATCATAGCAAGTCGTGTTCTCTAACACTCTGCATGCTCCCAGGAAGGTGTAACCAAGAGAAGAGAGAGGGAGAGGTCATGTATTAGCAAGTGTATGGTGGTCTTGTTATCTGATTGTAAATGCAACCATTGTGCCACAATTGCATGAGACAGACTTAAAGATCAGGGGGTGCTTAACTCAAAACAAAAAAGATACTGAAAACCTTACCCTGTCAGATGCTAAAAAAGACCTGTCTGCATCTGAATTGGAAGGGACCTTTTGGTCTTATGCAAAAACCTCCAAATTTCTTTCCAACTTTGGTTTGTAAGAACTGATCCAAACCCCACAGGAACAGATAGAAATACGGATTTCACCATGTTTTGAATCTGACTGTCATCACAGAGTTACAGTTATGAGGCTCCTTGTCACAAGGCTGCTTCTATTATTAGCTCTGCAAGCTTCTCGTCTTTCCACCTCTATAGCAGGCACAAATCTGCAAGATTTGGCAGGTCTTTCTGAGCATTAACAGCAAGTAGCATGGCAGCATTTGTTTCTGGTGCTTAATAATAATTGTCTTTCACAGATACAGAAACATTCGCAGGCGCTGGAAGTGCCAGATATCGTAAACAATTAAAAGCTTAAAATTACTTCAGACGGTGCTCACAGAAAATGGACTTCAGTGGGAGGAAAACAAGCACAGAGAGGCATTTATTATTATGCAGTCCACCTAGGATCTGCCAAGAAGTGATGAAAATACCTTCAGGCTGATGTTAGTCTGATGAAAGTTGGAGCCAACCTTCCTTTTTGTTTCTTAAGAAGAAAGCAGGAGAAAACAAGAAGGAAAGAGACAGAAGGCTTGACAATAAAAATGTTTTTGACATTGATGTTAATGAAACCAAAGCCCCATGTGATCAACGTGGACTATGATGATGAAGAATCCCTATAGCAGCGTCAGGGAAAATGGTGCAGAAATGAGACTATGTCTTTTGCACTTACATGGGATGGCTTTCTCAGGAAGGAGGGAAGTACTGGTCCTACATTCTCACAAAACATAGGATCAACATAGGCTCATGAAGCTTTCCACCCAAATTTGCAATGGATTCACTTCCATTATCTATTACTGTAGACAATTCCTGGGTTAAATGCTAATCTCAGGTGCACCTCTGGATTATAGAGGTGTGAGAAGGTCTGTAAGTACATGGATCACGTTCACAACAGGTGGTGTGCAGACTCCATGATGCAGTTCACGTTTCAAGGCACAATCCTCAAAGTCCACATACCTGTTAAAAGGCTGATGCAAATTACCCAGTTTGTAGTCCCATGTTGTTTGCCTTTGACCCTGAGTTTCAGCAAATCATAGAACCCCAGAATAGTCTGGGCTGGAAGGGACCTTAAAGCTCATCCAGTTCCAACCTCCTGCCACGGGCAGGGACACCTTCCACTAGAGCAGCTTGCACCAAGCCCGGTCCAATGTGGCCTTAAACACTGCCAGGGATGGGGCAGCCACAGCTTCTCTGGGCACCCTGTGCCAGCGCCTCAGCACCCTCACAGGGAAGAGCTTCTGCCTCTCATCTAGACTGAACTTCCCTGTTCATCTCAAAATCATCTGTGCATGGGACTCGGGGCCACACAAAAAAGCACAAGTCTGCACTAATGTTGCAGATGTCAGAAAGTCTTCTCTAGATGTACAGGCTACACCAGCAGAGTTTGGTTTCTGCTTCTGAAGAGGAACACACTTCTCTCCAGTTAATGTCACAGTCCTCCAGGGCACTCCCAAACATTTCTAGTTTTGAGTAATAATCTGAGAACTCAAGGCAAACTCCGATTCAGAAGGTCCTGGCAGTGGGGCTGTAAGGGAGTGCTGGTGTCAGGAGTGCTATCGGTTAACCTCAGCTATACCTGAAGACACACAGAGCCCAAAACCCAACGCATGCATGGGCACACCGCCTTTCCATCACCAAGCAGTCCTTGTCCAGTGCAGAGCCAACCCTGCCCTTCAGACAGAGCAGTACCTGCTTCCTGTCCAAAAATCAGACTTCTGGATCATTAATACACAAGTGCTTGGAACAAACAGAGCCTTGGAACTGAAAGAGCAACCACACTATGCAGATGAATAGAGGTAACACGTTTCCAGTCTATACAGAACATCTGGGCTGTTACTGTCACGAGCACCACTGGCTTTAACAGCACCGAAGCTCTCCTCTGTGACAGCATAGCGGTAGCCTAATTACAACTTCCAGAAATGCTGACTTGAATATTAATGTTTAATCATGTCACTAGTATTTGGTTAGAAGTTCTGCACAACTCAAGACTCTAATCCTTAATGTCAAACTCCTCATTCCAATTCATGCTTACATGGCTGTGTGAGTACTGAGAGAAAAGGAAAAAGATTTTGCCCAAATGCTACTGAAAATAAGACAGAATTACATATCCAGAGTGGAAGTAACATGTCCATTACTGTAAGTAACAGACAAAAACTGCCTGATCTACAACAGGCTCCCTAGCAAGTTTTGAGGCATCAAGAGAGCTGCCTTCTACAAAATAGGCTGTAAAACCCTTGTCAGTAGTAAACTTAGACAACCACAAAACTAAAACTAAATACGCACCGTTGACAGTAATTTGGATAGACATTCACAATTACAGCACGTTACAGCTCATCAGCAACCTCCTTCATTAACTTTGAAAAAGAACAAAAGAGTAATAGCAAAAATCACTTAAATGCATATTGCTAAATATCTGGTAGAACTTCATTATTTCTGAGAGACAAGGTGGCTGTTACAAGCAAATACCTAACATGTAGCCAAGGGCTTTGGGGAAATGATACCAGATCTAAGGGGGGAATGTTATCCCACCTGAGAACTACTGTCTGTCACAATGTGAAATGCTCTGCAGGAACTTCTTGTTTGTAGTAAATGAGGAGAAAAGAATGTTTGTGCTCCCTGCCTGCCAAGTGTCAGCAGTTTCCAGCAGCAACACCTATAAAAGATTATTTTCATGTTTGTTTGGGAGGGGGTTTTGTGCTTTTTCATGCATTTTTAACACAGGGGGTGCTTTCCGATCTGTGCACACACAACAGACAAATAAACAGCTCATATACACTCATCATTTACTCCAGATCAACATTCCACCTTCATTCTTGGGCAGACGATGCTGCCTCAAAAACCACTTTAAGGAGAGCTGAAGGCACAGCAGGAACTTACCTGTCTGTCACCTGAATTACAACTACACAAAATGTCATATAATGTGTACAACGTGCCTTGTCAAGAGTCAGAGTCTGTTTCCCCAAGCTCCCTGTGGCTCACTGCCATTTGCCAAGCATCTTCTGAAAGAAATCAGGCAATTTGTGTGAGTCAAGGGTTTGGCATTTCTCCCCCACCCCAACTCAGAGACAATTTCGCTTGAGATCTGAAATGGACGCAGAGGTTGTAGAGCTGAGGAAAGCAATGATGTGTTGACATAACAGTTAAATTGCATAGTTTGTTTTCAGTGACTCCATTCTAGACGCTAGCTTGCTGCTAAGATAATTTCCTCTTAGCCCTTGTCTTTCCTTCATGCGCTTTTTTGCCTGCTTTCATTTATCTGCTTTGTGTCATTAGGCTTATAGTGACTGACAGGTATTTTACTTTCCAAGAGGGTACCAAATGCATTTTCAAATGTATTCAAGTCAATCAGGCACCATCAGTCCCAAGAGCTTAAGAGTCATTCAGGTACCTTTGAACACTCACTCAAACCAATCCACACAAACACAATGCTCTGTGTCCCTGATGGAGAAGGCTTGTGCAGCTGACAGTTCCTTGCATAAACTGCCTAAGATAGCATGAACCGATCTTTATGTGTCTCTCTTCAATTTAACAGGCTTAAAAGTTCAGCTCTAATACTGAAGAAAACCAAACTAACCTGCAGCTCTGCATGAAAAGGGAAGGCATCTTCCACCAGAGCAGGCAACCCCGCACGGCTGCACTATGCACACCCAAAGGCCCAGTGACACTCAGCCGGTCTGTCCTTTCCCTCTTGGATGACACCACGTGAGAAGGAAACCTACTGCTAATAACTGCATGAGAACCACCAATAAAAAGTACCTTGTTTGCTATTTCCCAAAGCAGCTGTCAAACCTCTTCAGCCCTAACAGCCAGGAGCTTAAAACCTTGAAGGGAAGAAAACGGTTGACTGTAGTGAGTTGTCTCAGCTATTCTCATTACAAGGAGCATCTCTAAGCCAGCAGCTCCTGCCAGTCTACTGCAGTCCAGTTGCAGCTGGTGATAAGTGATGGTCCTGCCTTCCCTGTCAAGTGTCACAACTGATGGCTGCCTCCTGCCTAGGAAATGCATGGGTGAGCTAGTTAAAATAGCCAAGAACTGACAGACCCCTCCAAATAATCTCAAGAGAGGATCCTTTAGAGCTGTACTTCCTGACTCTGTTTCAGGTATTTTTATTCTGTAAAAGCAGACACTTAGGTGCCATGGTAAATACAGATTCAAATACTGCCAGAGGTGGATGCATTCTGTCTTCTCAGTGTATTTCATTCACATATTTCCAAGTGGTTTACAGCAAGTCCTCAATCCTCCAAATATGACCAATGTCATTATTTACTCTTGACACAGCAGCCATGCTTAGGGCTGTATTAGTCTTTCACCTCATACACACACACAGAACAAAATGCCATTATACAACAAGGCAAAATGCCCTGTTTCACAGGAAGACGTCACATGCCCACCATATATTGCAATGTCAGCTGCCAGCCACACAAAACTTTATAAGTAGTCTGAAAAGTTACTTGTGCAAGATGCCCCTTTCTGTGGTGACTGGCAAAGGTTCACCCTCTCAAGTTCCAGATGGGAGATCTTCAATACGATTTGTCAAGGCAGTTGTGATTTCAATGCACTTAAACATTCCCAAATTTATCCTGAAGAAGAACACTGCTCTAGAAGAGGAAGACCAGGATAATTCAGCACAGGCACATTGTTTCCTCACAACTAGACTGAAATAATAGTTAAAAAAAAATCTTTATGATCATTTGTATTGAAAATATTACTTAATTAAACATGATTATTGAAAGCCTCTACATGCCAACCTCTATTACCAGGAGCAGCAGGAACTGCAAGCTCTAGACTCCCTGGCATCATCGAATGCGAGCCTAAAACTGCCTTTGGCCCAGCCTTCATTTCATAGAATCACAGAATAGTTTGGTTGGAAGGGACCTAAAACCTCATCCAGTCCCAACCCCTGCCATGGGCAGGGACACCTTCCATTAGAGCAGGTTGCTCCAAGCCCCTGTGTCCAACCTGGCCTTGAACACTGCCAGGGATGGGGCAGCCACAGCTTCTCTGGGCATCCTGTGCCAGCGCCTCAGCACCCGCGTTTGCATCACACCTCTTGCATTCAGATACCGACAGAGATGTATTCACAAAGGTATATGCATCTCCAAACACCGTTTCAGTCATCGAAAATTCTGACTGCATTTGCAACTACTTTGTTAAAAGGTTTTGTTTAGAAATATTGGCCTTGCATCTGACTTTCGGATTACAGAGTCACAGTGTTGGCTCTTTTTTCCTGAGTAGCTGAGAACACTCACAGACGGCAGAAAGCAAATTCCCTTTTTCCCTCTGCCAAAAGGATCTGAATACCTCTTTCAGGAGCATGCTCCAGTCACCACATTATGGGGCAGGGCTGCCCAGCAAGCACAGAAACTCAGTTCAAAGGCTGAGATGCACAGAAACACAGCGAGGGAAGCTCTTTCTTCACTTCCCTCCCTTCCCAGAGCTTTGCACTGTGACAAGGCAACTGTGACAAGAGATCCCACTCGCTGCAAACAAAACACAGGCCAGAATGGCTCAGGTCACTCTGGGGAGAGCTGCTCTTTCACTTCAGACACAGCCACAATAGGGCATTCTATCTTCAAGGCTACAGACCCAGCCTGCCATGTTTCCAAGCAAGCGATAGGAGCCCAACAAGAAGGGCTGAAGGAATTCCCCCTGCTTTTAAAAGCATGGATTGGAACCCAGGTCCCCAGCTTCCCTCAGGTAGGTGACAGGAATGGTGCTACCTGGAGACAGAGGCTCTCATCAGGAGATAGGATCCCTGAGTTCTGGCTCCTGCTTTAGCAAACACCCTCACCATTAGTTCTCAGCTGGAGAGACCATGGCACCTAATCCCAGCACCTGCCCTGCACAGCAGTATTACCATTCTCTACATCTTCTCATATCAATGAGAAAAAGGAACTTCCTGAGCCTGAAAACTACCCCAGTTTTACCTAATAGCCACCTTCTTCTGCTTTGTAACCCTAACCCTTCATTTCCCCAAACTGAAAAGTTTCATTTCATCTTACAGGCAGCTTTTCATTTCATCTTTCTCCTCTTCTCCTGTTTTTCCACCTCACTGAGGCAATGCAAAACATTTAATTTTCATTTTGAGAGGCAGGTTCAGCTGTAGCTTAGATGGGGCAGATCACAGGCTGTACACCAACATGCTTTTAAGTGGTCAATACAATATTGATTGTTTAACTATTCTGCTTTGCCATCTCTACCTCTTCCATGTTCTGATGTCACATTGGGCTAAACTTAAATACCTGGGGTGACATCTCCTTGCTTCCTCCTAAGGGGCACTGAAAAACAGTTTTCTCCTTGATCCAGTGTTCTGAAATGAGGAAAAAGAGAGACATGACAAAGAGCTTGCTTTTGAGCAAGCTGCCTCTCTTCCACTGGTAACAGGGGGATGGGTAACTCCTAACCTCCAGTCCTCTCTGAAACAACGTGTTTTGAATTTCAGAGTCACACCAGTATCCAGGAGCAGCCATGCCTCAGGTTAAGAGCTCAGCAAAGCCTTACAATCTCAGCTTTATATTTGCAGAGCATAATTTCCTTCTTTTTAAAACAACAGAAAGGCACAAGGTCCCCCCGAGCCTTCTCTTCTCCAGGCTACATTGGGCAGGTTGGGGGGTCCTCACTGCAGGACAGCACAGAGGGGAGGAAGCACTCTTGAGTGTTCTCGCTGCCTCCAAAAAGTGGGTGAGGACAGCAAATACACCGCCTGCCTCCATGTCCCAAAGCCGGCTCTTGCATCAAAAGAGGTGAAGAATTCAAACCCTTGCAAACTGCCTTCTCCTCTCTCTGCTCCCCAGAGCTCAGCAATAGAAGAGGTAGAAGACTAAAATCTTTCTTCACTGCACAAAGGTGGGCGCACGAGGCCCCTCTCTCATGGACAGACCATGGGCAGTGCTGGATATCACCCGTTTCACCTTAAGTCCATCTATATCCCAGTGACAGAGTCTGAACTTTCTAGAAGAGCTTTAAGGGAGAGTGGGAACCATCTGTACTTGGCCTTTTACAAGGCCCTTGGGAAGATTCGTCAGAACTGTGATTGCAGGGTGAGGACGGGCACTGGGAGGAGTGGGAGATGTGCCTCTCCTGCTTGGTGTGATGTGCAGGGTGGAGGTCTGCAGGTAGGACCGCAGACCATAGCAGGACATGAGCTCAGTGCTAACAGGCATCTGTTCCCGTGGAGACAGACACAGTAACTTCCACAGCAGCTCCAAGCTATACAGTAGGTTTCACTTGTGATGTTGGACTAAATGAAAACACCCTTTGAAGATGTAATGCTCAGGAATCTTTTCAACTGTGTTTCCAAATTCACTTTTTTCCCCTCAGATGATATTTCTTCTCCAGTTTAGGAAAAGCCCAGTCTGGTCTCTATTAGATATTTCTCTACCAGCAAAGTTTGCCAGATCCATCATTTTAAACAGATTTTGTCTTTTGTATTCCTTTTACTTAGCATTTGCCATTTCATAGATGACTTCTTAGGAAATAAAGCAGCTAGTTTATTAATACAGAGGATTATTTCTATAACATTAGTTTGGGTTAAACCATCTAAAATCAAACTGCTGCTCCTCAAAATCATCATCCTTGGAATACTATGACTTGGGAAGCTGTTACTTTAGTAAGCCATACAATATTTCAGCATTTATCTCACATATGGCTGTATATCAGCATCTCTTCTGCAAGCCAGCTGTCCTCAGCACATGCTGTCTGGAACTAAGCTTGTGGGAACTATGAGCTACAACAGCACCATCGGATTTTCATTTCTTTGCCTTTTTCTGTATTTACACCACCTGCATCTGTATTTATACAACCTTGTTCAGGTGCAGTGGGGATTAAAAGAAGATCCTTTTCATTTTGTTATTGGAACTCCTCCTTTGGAAGAGCCCCAGGTTTGCCATTAAAGGGTGTAGAGCTGGCCATGAACTGCTGTTGCTGCTGCTGTACCATGCAGACCCAGAGAACTCAGCAGAGGAGCAGGATGCTGCAGTGACTCCCTGTTAGCTGAGGCAAGTTACTTCACAGGGGATATTGTAACTCAGCAGCACACAAACCTGGTCTTTACCCGACTCAAGAGAACAGGATTTCTAAGAGGGAAGGCAAAAGTATTCTGTCTTAATAGATGTTTGGCATTCCATGTTGCACTTGATTACCTTCTTGAATCCATCATTCGCTGGCTACATCTATCACATTAAAGCTTTGAAGCGGCCATCAGGCAGATGAGATGACTTAGCTATATGTGAGAAAACTTCTAGCCCATACCTGTGGGTCAAGGAGAAGCTGGGCTCATTCCTGCACCGCATCCACCTACACTGAGCTAGATGAAGCTCTATGCAAACACCTGGCCCTTGTGCCTGTATGGGTTATTGAAACTGCATCTTGCCCAATGAGCCCCAGCACTGGTGCTAAAGCAGTGAGTCACTCTCGATTGCCTGAGAATTGCCAAGGCGTTTACACGCTTTGATACAAGATGCTGTTCTTGTTTTCAGAGACTTCTTCACATTCAAAACCTGTTCAAGGACAAAGCCACAACAAGCAATTACTGAAAGCAAAGCGAATGACAAGGAAACACACCATTCTTTGCTGGGGCACTCCAGAATTGTTGCTGCTTTTGGGTTTGTGGTTGTTTCTGGTTTTCACACTACCACCCCATTACTGCTGCATCCCGAACTTGAGCTGTGCTTACAACCCCTCCTGGGCAGCAGGGTGAGGAAGCAGCACAGCAATTCTCCTGCCAGCTTCATGCAGCAACTCAGTGACCAATCACACAGCACAGATGTGACCCGGCTGCTCTGCAGCCTCCAGCTCAACCCCAGTGCGACGGGAGTCTGATGGCAGGGCTGGTCAGTTCCCCTCCTGGGTACCTCAGCAGACACAAATTAGCCTCCTGAACTGCATGGAAACATTCTGACTGTGGTGGCACCTGCCAAACAGATGAAATCAGAACTCTGAATACACCACATTATGCCTTCTACACACACAGAACCATTAATTCTCCTAGCTGCAGTTCAGCATGATGATGCCGTATCTATTCTATAGACAGGAAACTTGTTAAAGGCCACCAGAGAAATAGTTCTGCAGAGCAGAGCAGCAGACCAGTATCTCCCCAATCTCAGGTTAATGCACTACGCAGAAGTCCCTCTTGTAGGCTCGGGACTGTTCAGAAGCTTTCTATGCAGCTTAGTAACACTAGGCACTGCAGAGGTCCTGCAGGACCTAAATGCTGCACAGTGCTGCATAACGTCAAAAGGCTGATGTAGTCACGTGATGATCCAGCTATGCCTTGCTGGGTTTGTAGGCAGCCACACACACAGAAGTTAAACTCAGAAGGTTTCTGGCTAACCAAAGTAGCTCCAAACACCACACCAATTCACAGAGCAAACACCCAAAGGGAATACTGACTGGCCTATGTCCTCACTGTAACTGAAAGCACAATCTGGACAATTAATTTGCAAATGCATCATAAAGTGTGTTGAGAAGTGCTTTGCACATAAGGGGACCAGGACTGGGATGGTTCAGACCTGCTGCAGGTGATGGCAGCAGCTCGGTTCGTTTTGGCTTGCTAATCTGGCCTGAGCAAAGGCACTAGGGTCAGGAGTCAGGGCCGAGCTGTGCTTGCTGCTGGGAAGGTCAAGCATTCCTGGCAGTGGAAGATGCAGTGGGAAAACACACCATTTGATGAGGCCGTTGCTCCATCTTTTAAAGTCAGATGTCCATAAACGGAAACCTAACTGCCTGAGCAGGTCAAAGTGGCAGTTCTACTTTCTCCCTTACTTTGTGAAAACTGAGACAGGGTCTGGACTCAGAGGTATGCCCTCCCTCTTCCCACACTTCATTTCCTCACTTCACTGCCAAATCGAGGCTTAAATTTTGTGTCTAAATATAGCTGATAGTACCCTCTTAGGACTGTCAGTTTCAAGCAACAAGCAGATGTCACTGTGGCCTCTAACACATTGCTGGACATAGCTAAAAAGCATCATTTCTCTAAAGCATTTCCAGTTTGTACTAGCATTACAGAACCAAACAAGTGTTTAACAGATGACAAATTCTGCTTCGTAACACGCAGGCAGTCTGCGTCACAAGCAAAAGGATCAGAAGATCATCCCCTGGTCTCAGCTGAAAAAGCAGGCATCATCCACAGCGTTTCATTTCTTGACCACTTTCTATCTATTCTGTAAATATCTGGCAATTAAAATGTCTCCTGCACTTTGTCATGTATAGGAAATGGACCCAGAATCAACACCAAAACATCAGTCGGAAGGTAAAAAATAAACCTAAACAAACCACAAATAACGCAAGTGAAGTAAGCACTGGATTTTTACAGGTAGTTTGGTATCAACAGGAATCACCATTCTTAAACCCCTCCACAAGACAGTTATGGCACATCTTATTTAACTTCTTGGGTGTTTCCCCCCTATCTAAAGAGGTCTTTTTAAGATTAGAATAGAAAGCTACAGCTATAGTCTTCAGGTCACTAAGGATGTTTTCAGATGCTCCAGGAGCTGCTCGCCTCCACACAAGAGGCTCCAAGTCAGAAGCATTCAAAAGTTCCTGCTGGTGTAATGACACTGAGGAGGAAGACAGAAGGTCTCTGTGAAGTCCTTCATTTCAACTGGAATACCACTAAGCACTGCCAAAACATCAGTCTGGCTGCACACATAAGCATCAGTAAAACATTCCAGTAGAAATAAGTACTTTAGGATTGATCTAAAGTGTATAAACAACAGTCAAACTACCTATCTAGGCTGTGGCAGAAGCTTTGGTCTCTTAAATAGTATCTGTCCTCTTCAATATCACCTCTTACCTGGGATTCTTAAGTAGATTCAACTTTATAACAGCTTCTGGGGCAAGGAAAATATTATTGCTTTTGCTGCCTGGATGGAGAGTGAAGAGAGTGAACAATCAGCCTACTCCTTATACTAGATGCCTGCAGTAGAAAGAAAAGCAATCCTTATCTTCCCAGCAATATAGGATGTTCATTGTAAGAATAAATATCCCAAAGAGTTATACATGCTTGCAGAATAGTTATATACAGTGCATTTAATTACCAGTACTATAAATAAATTATTGCGACTTGTGTAATGCAACAGTCCCTACTTCTGGTTCTCTGGGATGAGTTGCTTTCAGGCAAAAAGGAAGACACAGGAGTAAGGCAGTGATTCTAACTGCTACCACTATAATGGAAATGGGAGAAGTTAGTTTATCCAAGGGTATTAATTTGACCATGCTCTACTAGACTTACGTACAAATAAAAAACTTCACTTAAGGCAAATACAAATTGACCTCATCCCACCATGGCTGCAGGTCCCAGGAATGTGCACTACTGTGAACTGCACATTATTATTGCCAGATGAAGGGTCTCAGGTAGAAAATACTGCATAAATAAAGACTGTCAAAGCCTGGAGTATTAAGAAAGCCCAAGCTCTGGTTGCTCTGACAACCCTCCTGTAACACCACGGTCATTATTTAGGAAAGCTCTGCCTCTAACCCAGGGCTCCTGCGTTATAAGCAGTATTGAATTCATCAGGTGCTATTTGTCACAGCATGACTTGGTCTATCAACCACCAGGATACGCAGCATCCAAACCCCACACAGCCAACAGTCTTATTTCCTCATGGGCTTTTCTTGTTGCAGTTCCAAAGATTAATGAGTTCCTTTTTGCAATGCCCTGACATTACTACCCATTTACCTGCAAAAGAAAGATTGCATGACTGCTTCTAGTACAACTCGTGCTTTATAATCAAGCCAGATTGTTTCTTTAATATCAATGCATGTAGTACATCCTTCAAGTTCAATCAATAAGGATCAAAGCAGGTTATGACTTCTATGCATACAAAAAGGCTTGAGACAGCCTGTAAACAGCTATATGGATTTTGTGGAGCCTGAAGAATGACTTTGTGGAAGCATGGAAAGTTGCAAACTTTCAAATAGACAGAAAAGGAGGGAAATGTCATTGATTAGTAGTGTCAGGGCAAGTGCATCTCTCAGGAATGCCAGAGACTAAGCGGCATTGTGGAAATGATTAAAGCATATTGCACTGCAGCACTTACGCATACACCTCAACCCATACTCCTAGGAGAACCCATCAAGCTATTGTGTAATCTATCTTCCTGTATTGTAGCTGTTTGTAATTTTTTTCTAGGCAGCTCTTCAAGGAAGAGACAGATATGAGGAAGAAACAGCAGTGAGAAACAAAGGGTTTCCTGAGAATGAAAGGTCTATTTTCAAGAGATTAAAAGTAAATATGTGCATTGTTTTGTAACGAGAACATGTACTACGAAAACTGAGTAATAAAAGCCCTCTCTCCAGTGACCTCTGTAAGCTGGGGCAGTAGAAATGCTTCTGAAGTCTAAGGAAAACTAAGGCACAGAATAGCTGTGACTCATAAAAATGTATCTTCTAAAATGTCTGCTTTAGCAATTTGATGCATTTACACTGAAGAATGTTAAATATTCTATGCAATGGAGCTGAAACATAAGAGGCGTGAGTCAGCAATAGGACAGGATCCATCTTCTGTTTGACTTAAAAGAGCCTGGAGAACCTCTGAAACACAGAGACATTCAGAAGCAAGTGACTTGAGGAATATTATACTTCTTTCAACCTATACACCAGGGAGTGGTTGGACAGAATTAATGCGCAAGCCCTGCAGTTATAGTGAGATGATGGGTGCTGCACTGTTCATATACAGCATACGTGGATGGAAATCTGTGTATCGCATTCATATGGTACAATATATTTACAGTGTGTGCAAAGATTCTGTGTCACCAGAACAAGGAAGTGCTTCCTACACTGAAAAACATCATTTGTATTCTATTTTAATACACCGGGCAAAGGATGGCCTGCAATGCCCACACTGTGCAAAGCCACCCTCACACTGAAAATAAGGAATTCTGGGCTTTCCAACAGTACCCACTGTAACTTGCACAACAGAGATGGGGCGCCTTGGCTAGCAGGGATTCCACTAACCACAGGCAGCGAGACACCACTGATCTCCAGTGAGAAGCTGCTACTACAGGATAATGGAAGCGTATCCTGGACAGATAGTTCTTGAGAAAAAAAAACCCAGCTAAACACTAGTTCCATTATGTATGTCCATGCAGAATACTTGTAGGTACTAATTTCAGACAGTACGCAAAGACCCGACTACTGAGACTGGCCACACAGAATCCAAAATGTTACACCTATTTTCTGTTTCCAGACTTGTTTCACCACCAGTTGCATTCATAGAATAATGCAATCAGAGAATGGTTTGTGTTGGAAGGGACCTTAAAGCTCATCCAGTCCCAACCCCTGCCATGGGCAGGGACACCTTTCACTAGAGCAGGTTGCTCCAAGCCCCTGTGTCCAACCTGGCCTTGAACACT
>WYDI02028702.1:4351-93805 GCA_009867235.2 Psittacus erithacus
TCCGTGAGAAAAGGGCAGTGTTCGCAGCTTTCCGCTCAGTGAACTCTTTAAGACTATGTAAGATCCATTAAACCTTTGGTCGGAGGAATTCCAGTATCCGTTGCATTTCTGCTGTTGCCACCATTAATGTGGGCCATGTCCATGTTAGCCGGGATCACAAGTTTGTTTTCTCTGGAACTCTTGCATGGATGGAGTAGTTCCAAGATGCTAAATGATGTAGCCTGATAGTTCAGGAGGCAGAGCTCCAAGATTCCCCACCGATCCCCCTTAGGAAAAGCCCCAAAGTAGGAAAGCACTTACCAGGGTATAAAATAAAAAATACAACAAGGAAAAAGAAATACCTATTTAAGGCCAAGGACAAAACAAAAAGGCTATTTTCAGGTCTGAGGTACCCTGTGATTTGAGCCAAAGCTCCCCTCCATGTCTAGAGGCACAGCCAAAGCTTTTCTCCAGCCTGCACTGAGGTGCAGCTATTTAAAGCCGCTCAGAGGCCCACCGCATGATGGAAAGCAGCCAGATCAGTTGGGCCTCATCGGTTTTGTTTTTGTTAGACTGAAGCCAGAGTATGTGAAATGACTTGTAAAGAGGACTAGGGAAGGGAGAAGGACTGGGCATCCAGCAGTTTCACCCACAACATGCAGAGCTTAACCTCTGCCTCGTTTAAATCATAGTGGGTGACAAAGGAGGTACCTGAGCAAAGAGGATGCCTGGTTTGTCCCTCACAATACCCATCAATATGCAAAAGTGTGTGGCAAAACTCTTGAGGTTTATAAGTCAGCTGTGAGAACAAGCTGCAGGAAGGGGTTTGAAGAACACTTTAAGGTTCAATGGTAGCTGACATCCTGGGCATCATCGAGCTGCCTCTGTCCCTTTGTGTGCTCACACTGCTGCATCCAGGAGCCTTCTTCTCTGCAATTCCCACCACTGGAGGAACCACCACAGCTCCCTGCCTCCACAAGTCCTCACTTCTCACCACTGTGCACTCTCTCCCTGCACTCCACAAAGCCCATGGGACCCACCATGAAAGATCCCATCCCAACAAGTAATACATCATTTTCATCACTTTGGTTTTCAAACATACTCTTTAGTCAAGTAGTTTTTTAAGTCAGCCCGCAGAGTGCAGCCTATTTAAGCACTGTGCTTAGTGTGACAACAGCTTCTCATTTCCACTTTGCCTGACAGGTACCCATGTCCCTCTGACACCTCCTCTGTTCCCCAGCTGCTTCAGATAGCAATAGTTACCTTGAGCATTTCACAGTTATTGAAACCACTGACTAATCCGCCCAGAAATGACTATCCACTAGGGAAGAATCTAGTTGGGCTCATGTTCCCTAATTGCTGATTAATTCCCATTATGGTACAGCTGATCCACCAGTACCACAGATCACCACATCAAGGAGCCAACCAGCAAAGGAAGCCCCTGAGTTAGAACAGCAACAGCCCTGTCGCAAACTTCTTTTCAGGCAGAGAGAGCTTCATAAACATTAATTTGTTACACCTCTCTCATTCCCTGGGGAGGCAGGAGCTGTTATATGCATGATACAGATGGCACAACAGTGGCATGGAGCAGGACCAGAGTTCCTGAAGGAATCGTTGCCAGTCACGGGCACTTAACAAGGAATAGCCCCAGCTCCCAGACTCCTGTGCTCTCCAGGAGCTCTGGGGTCTAGAACAGGATATGAAGGGCTTGATTAAACCAGATGGCTGGGATACAAGAGCAAACACCAAAAGGGGACACACACAGTGGATGGGGAAGCACACAACCGCTGTAGTCTGCAGATGGGACCTTCCCTGCCCAGGCAGTGCCAATGATGTTCTCCTGCTCTTCAGAGGGCATCGTGGAGGAACTGATCAAGGCCCAAAATATATCCTTGCTTGCTTAAGTCTCTTTACTCTGCCAGCTGCTCCAGCAATACCTCATGTCATCTGGAAAGGCCAGAGCTGCCCTCCAGGAAGCCCAGGAGCAGTACAAGCCTGAGAGCCTGAAGTGTCAAGTGGAGCATCCTGTGGGGAAACATGATTTTGTGGAGTTTACAAGACGAAGATGGGAACTGAGGAGCGCAGGAGATGTTGGCAGGCAAGGAGGCACCGAGCGTTACAGAGGAGCTGTAAATGAGAACAGGAAGTGCTGAGGGCAAAACCACAGTGAGAGCAGTAGGGAGCCTCGAGGAACAAGGTTTGGTTGATTTTGGAGGCTGTTTGGATGCTGCGTTGTCTGGAATTCTTGTCCTTCGTCTGTATCTTCTAGTGCTCCTACTCTGCTGATTGCTTTGGAAATGAAGGCTGTCAGTGCAGCTCTTCTTCTCTTGATACTTGCCCCACTAGATGGTTCTCAAATTAGGTTGCCTTCTGCACAAAAATATGCCAGAAAAGTGACATTAATCTTCTCAGGGGAGAGCTCCCCATTCCAGAATCTGTTTCAAGACCATGGTTTGGTACCTGCCAGTATGTGGAAAGCTCTAAAACACACACCCCAGGATACAGGAAGGTCTGTGCTTTCCCCAAGGGAAGAGGGGACAGCAAGCAGGGGAACATAGGTTTGCACTGAGATCATGCTGCTCCTAAGGAACAGTTTGGGTAACGCCAGCCAAATGAGTGGCAGAGATTTGTGGTGGCCTTCATTCTGCAGGAGGGGAGAAAGGGATTTGCTCCCAAAAAACTCACATGACATATAGCATGGTTTTGCAAGAGAAGTGCTGGAAAGATCTTTGCAGCCAACAGAGCAGAGATGGGGTGAGTGGGGAACCCCCAAGCAGTGCATTGAGGGGCTGCTGCTGTGCAAAGAGACCCTTACTCCAGCCCACCGCAAGGGTGAGCTTTGCAGAGCATGGAAGGTCTGGCAAATCACACCAGGGCAGCAAACGGAGACCTAAGCCCAAAACACATGCCTCCTGTCAATTAGAAGTCTTCATTCAAATGCGGGAGGAAGGATCATGGTTCCTTTCCTACAAGCATTTTCCAGCAGGTGGTCTAACTGTGAATTGTTGCTCCAGCAGTCAGCTCCAAGCTTAATGAACTACATGACTGCCAGACCATTCTCTTACCCAGTTTCATTATGGTCTGAAAGTAAGTCTCCCTCTCTCGCTTCTCCCCATCACCTAAACACACAAGGCACTTAAAGCACTGCAGCCCAATCTTAATTCACACCGTGTAATTCTGTGCAAGCCTCTGTGTGTCAGGTGCACTTGTGCCACTAGCATGTGTTAATCAAATATCAGTAGAGATGAGGGACAGGGAAAGGGTTGAGGTCCCAGGCCTCTGAACGGGGAGGCACTTGAACATGGAAACTCCTGGGAACATGACTATCCAAACCCATTTTCCTTCTGCCAGAGGCTTTCATACTTGAGAAGAGGGGAAACAGTTTTGCTGAAACCATAAGTTTTTTCCTCTTCTCCATCATCTATCATTAGAAGTCCTGCCTCCCCCCACAGCCAGGACATGTTCTCTTTTATGCATGCTACTCCTCAAAGCAAGAACTGCCCACACCAGGGCAAAAAGCATACACTTCTAATGACACTTTCATATCTGCACATGCAACTAAATGTAAGAGATCACAGTCCAGAGCCCTAAACTCAATCTCAGTGTCAAAACCAGCTTCTGCACAGACGGAACACAACTGAACGACACCAAAAGTGCCAGCACAAAGCAGGGAGAGCGTGCACTCAACCTGCTGCATGTGGGACACGTGGAATGGCCAGTGGGGAAGCGTGTGAGAGCAAAGCGGAGAGCGATGCTGTGGCACAGAGCACGTGGCAGGGAGCAGAGGAGTGCTGAGAGGGGCCGGGGAGTGCGAGCACTCACGTGTGGGGCTGGGTGCATAATGCTGCTGAGCATTTACTCTCACTTTACATTGCAGATTTAATGGCTTTTAACAAGAGACGTTGTAAGCGATCAGGAACTGGAACAAAAGGAGCTGGGGGAATAATTATTCTAACCAGAGGAGCTAAAGAACATGGCAAAATCGCGTGCTGAGCAATCATGCTAATTAAAGGCACCCAGAAGAATCAGGAGAGAAATGCCAAATGGTTTTCACTCTGCTGCCCTAATCCACTAACTGCCTCGTCACTGACTCCCACCAGCTGTGGGAAGGACAGCTCCGGGTGAGTTGGTTTGTAGCAATAAAGGATGGAGCTAAACAAGTGACACAGGGGGGTTGGTCCCCTCTGCAGTGGGCTAAAGTGATGCTTAACAGTGGCTGCCTAGCACCAGCAGCCAGGGAGGCTGGGGACCAAATGCCTCCCCATAGCCTCTGGCTGTGCAGCAAGGGTCCAAACACACTTCCCAGAGAGGAGAACAGCTACTGGCAACTACAGTATGAAGCTAAACACAAACCACAGCCACAACCCTGGTCCTTTTCAGCTGGTCAGCTGCTGCTTCTGCAATTAGCTGTGTTACATGGCTCAGCACAGTGGTCTGTGTCTGGGAAGCATGTTTTCCTTTTCATACCAAAGCTCTGGCAGCCCTGAACATGCTGCTTTCCTTGTCTACACTGCTTTGGCCATCACTGGGTCGGATCCACTCCGGTTGGTTCAGTGGCTTTTGAAGGTAAGGATATCTTCTATGCAGTGGGCATCATCTTCTAGTGCTTAAAGTGCCAGCAGGGGTTCATACCATGATAGCATTAAAAAGGAAGAACTAACATTGCAACATGGGGAGATTTTCCACTCAGAAGCGGAGACAAGGAAATTGTCCACATTGTAGGGAAAGGAAATAAACACAATATTGCTCCAACAGACTAGAAGCTTTACAGACCCAAATAAAAGCTCCCATGCACTCGGCCAGTTGTAAAACCCAAGACAGACTCCTCAAGGAGCTGCTGAGCCTTGACCTGTTGGGGATGTCAGGGGAAGATCTTCCTCAGACATTGCTGGAATCCAACAGGGCATCACATGCCAAGGCAGACGGGTGCAGAAAACACGATTAAGAGAGCAAGACACACAATGGTGAAACGGCACGCTCAGTACAAAGAAGTCTCTCTCTGTTCTTTCCAATCTCCAGGAGAAGGTTCACCTTGGATAACCGCTTGAATAAGATGTGAATACTTTTCTCTCCAGCAGTGCAGACCTGAGTTTTGTTGCAACAGTCGCCTGTGTTGGCCCAATGACAGCTGTACATAGGGGAGGTGGGGCAGCAGAAAAGCAAGTGCTAACAATTGCCATCAAGTAACAGCTTTCTATTTAAAAAGCAATGGTTTGTTTGTTAATCAACAGGTCCATTAACACAGAGCAAACGCCTCTCTAATGGACACCCACAGGATCATGGGCTGAACTATTTGTGTGCAGCATCTTTTGATTGATTCACCCTAAAGATCATCAAGTAAATGAGAGAGGATGTAATATTTCTGCAGGAAATATTCCAGAGCGGATACATTGATTGCGACACTCAGCCAGCTGCTGTGTGCCAGTCTCTTCTTAAAGAGACTTCATATTTGATTCTCTGATTAAATATTTCGAGACCGAGAACAAATTGGGGACATTGGCTGGACCAGGCACCTGGCCCATGAAGACCTGGTGCTCTGCCAAGGAGGATCACATGAGTTGCCAACATCCAACCTGCTCTTCTTCCTGCCCTCAGGGCTCATGATCCTATTCTCTTGGTCCTTGCCTGGCCACACAAATCACTACCACTCTGCTGCCTGGCCTCCCGCCACTAAATCCTTGGCCCAAGCCAAGGGAGCCTACTTGGTGACACACAAGGAACACTGATCTGTTGATTCATTCCTTCAACTCCTACCTGCAGTTAAAGCTGCAAAATCATTGTCCATTCTGCCTGCCAATGCCTCTCTGACTCCTTCTCTGTCACCACAACAAATCCATTTTTAATCAAAAGCCCACTGAATGCCTGATGGGACAGGAGGATGCTGAGAATAAGGAATATCATGAGAACAAAGGCAGAAAGGCCCAGACCTATAGCAATGAAACCATCAGCTGAATAATTTGCTGGAGCAGCAATCCCAAGTGGCAGAGATGGCCCAGAAGCCAGAGCTAAACGCTTGCTATAATCTCCAGTTTGCTACAGCAGGCTCTTTTTCCCACAGACCAAAAGCTGGGCTGACGCCTCCTTTACGAGCTGCTGAAATAAACCACCATCTTCTGAACCAGCTCCGCAAAAACACAGTGACACTTCCAGTTACAAGCAAGCCCTGCCACCACTCACCACAGCACAGCCTTGGAGTTGTTGAAGCTGCCCTGAACGAGACCAGCGGGGGCCAGGAGAGCCGGGCTGCTGGCACTACTTCTGACACAACATGCTTATTTCACATGCAAACCAGCCACATGAATTGAAACCAGACCCTCCTTTTCCCCTCTGGGCTACTCATAAATAACCGAGGCGTAAGGTGAAGGGTCTTTGAGGCAGGTGAAATACAGAGATACAAAGAACAGAGTGCCTAATTGGAGACAAAAGCAGAAAGCTAAACACTCACCCGAGTCCCACGGGGAGACACAGCTAACCCTCCCCTCCGGAGACAAGCTCCATCAAGAGGGCGTCCAGCCTGTTGGAATAATGACTCCTTGAGGCAAATGAGAGGTGCCAGCAGCTACAAATGAGGGCCTTTCTCTGCTGTAGCTTCCATCCTTTCTCCTCTCCAGTACTGGCAGGAAAAAGGTAATAAAAGGAGCCTGCGGGTCCCATTCAGGCTGAACTACAGGTGCCATCGCAGCCTCACAGCCATGCAACAAGGTAAGAGCTGCAGGTATAAGCTTGGCCATGGGCGCTGGGTTCCTGCCTCCACTTCCTTTCTTTTCAAAGGAAACAAAATTGAGTTTGCATCGACTATTGAGAAAATGAGACAACATTATACAGGACATGACCCTCCGCAATCATATTAGGGCATTGCAGCAGCATAACCAGCACAGAATACGTAACCCTGATAGCGTATAGGATCAAGGAGAATTATTTTATGCAGCAAACATTAAAAGACAAAAAAGAAAATTAATCATATCAGGACATCAAGCATAACCAGAGTGTGAGGAACAAGCAGCACTCTTGTCACAGGCCTTCTCTCCCAAGCCCTTTTTGTGTCCCCATTCAAACTGGCCTGCCACTTCTCAGTGCTGGCCATTGAAAACATGGCAAGTGCTGGGAAATATCTTTGCCACTTTCTGCACAGCTTCTGTGTCTCCCCTCCCCAGAGCTCTGGCGGTTTCCAGAAGAGTAAAGCCATTATTTACAGAGCAGGTTTCCAGCTATGGCCCTCACTGTGTCAGCAAAATGCCCAACAGCAACACGGTCAAGGTGTTGATTTCAGGATTGCTGAGATCTGCTTAAACAGGGGACTCAACATCCTACTTTTCCTCTAAGTCATCTCTTCTGTGTCTATATATACATTGTACACAGGTCATCAGAAAACAAAAACCAAGCACATGGTCCAACTGTGCACTTTATCCATCAAAGTTTGTCACTCAGTTCTCATCTCTCAAATGTGCCCCCTCCATGCCCTACACAGGTCCCCCCCATCCATATGCCAGTTCTCATACCCAAAACACTTGGTCTCCCATAGGAAAACCCTCATCAACCAACAGCCAAGCAATCACCAGCAAGGACAGCTCCACAAAGGTGATTCAACCCAATCATCCATCTCTGAGATGAGAGAGAGGTTTCCAGCACTGCTGGTGCACATGGTGGTAGGTATTTATGGCAATTTGGAGGCCACCATGAGCCTCTAGAAAGGTGAGGGTGGATTAGCACTAGGCGCAGCAGCAGTGATTGATGTTCGTCACTACTGGGTCTGTGAGGATGCAGATGTGGAGCCTGGGCTCTGTGTGACCTGGGAGGTGAGTACTGCCACCGCAGACAGATCCAAACCAGCTCAGCATAATTCCCACAGTGCCTGTTTCACCCCATCAAGCACAGGAATATGCATCCCATATACTCATCCTGCTATATGCAGGAAGGAGGACACAAACCTCCCTAAAACCTATGATTTACATAGCAGTCTGTGGCAGTGGCTTCCCAACTGCATAATGAGTACATTAACTTTAGCCGAGCTGATTCTCCAGAGCTGAAGAGATGGAAAAGAATAATCGAAGCAAACTGTGATAGAGTTTTTGATTAAGCAGCTGATGATCAATAAAAGTTATCTGCAGGGCACAATGTGTTAATGAGCTACCATTCCTGTAGCAAAGGAACACCTGAGCCCACGTTCGCTACTCCACACAGCTCACAGATGTTGGCAAGACCTGCTACTCCAGGGCTGACAAAGTGAGAACATGGGCTATGGAGTCCACAGGTATCCCCTGCCCTCCTCCTTTTAAAAGGGCAATGGTGAAAGAAGCCAAAGAAATAACCTTAAAGAGGAACAAGGCTAGAAAAAGAGGAATGAAAAAGGTTAACAGCCTGATTCAAGGCTTGAGATGCTGTGTTTGGTGGAAAAAATAAATTGAAAAGGCATTCATAAACTTCTCAGTTCCATTCATTTAAAAAGGCCTTAGAGCTCTGTAGCTGTAACACTGGCACCTAGCACACCTAAAGCAGCAAGCAAGAAGGACCAGGCAGCCAGACAAGCAGCTCTCTGCAACCAGTGATGCAAGGCACAAAATGTCTCCCAGCGCATCCTGCAATTACGGTCCCCTTATCCCTTCCCCCACAGTGATGTCACTGCATTTGGTGTTGACTTTTAATACTAATATCTTAAATTCATCCCCAAAGATTCTAAGGCATTTAAGAGTGGACTTTATAGAGAATTTCTCATAATAACATACCACCTGTTTAATAGCAAGCCTGCACAAGGGTTTCAGAGAGCAAGTAGAAAGGAGAGCTTCATATTAAAGACAAGGCTCAGATAGGCAGAGACATTGAATATCATTACCTAAACCTGAATTTAGCTATTTCACTGTAACTAATCATCTTACTCTTCCAGAAATGTCTGGAGAACTGTTAGTGACCACAGGGAGCTGCTAGGATCTTTGTATTCCATTTCCTCCCAAAGCTGCCTCCTCCAACAGCCCGGCCCAGTCTGCCTACAAATGGGATTTGTTTTCCCAAAACTCACTTAGCCTTCCCATCCTCAGGGGGTCTAGGGAAAGCTGAGAAAAAACCAGCAGACAGGATACTCTTTCTGGAGTGCCCCAAAGGGAACGAAGGGGAGGAAGAGAACATTAGGATTTCTCCCCCCAGTCTCTCAAATTCTCACGGAACTGGGGTTTGCAATTCCCCTCTGCAGAGACCATGTCAAGATACATCATTAATACTCCTTGACACTGAGGATCTCTTGCGTTAAAAAAGCACCATAATTACTTAATTCAAATCTCTATATTATTCATCAGATCCGTATCTACCATGGATATAGTATTTACACTGCTGTGGGGAAATCTAATAAATAAAGCAATAAGTGCTTCCTTCCTGCAGGTCAAGATGAAAATCTGCATCTTGAAAAGCAGTGCTTTGCTTGGGTGGCAAGGCCCATATCCCAGGCTTCCCACTTAATTCCTTCAGCCAGGAACTAAAGCCAAGGTAAAATATAACTCCCCTTCCTCCAAGCCCAACACTCAGACTCCAATCAACTTCAACTGAGCAGGCCAGGAGGCAATCCCAGGTGGAATGGGATAAGCAAAACTTGTAGGAGGTCAGCAAGGAAAGGTCTCTTGAGGGCACAAAGCAGAAATATGTCAGATGGCAGCATGGCCGCCACAAAAATGGCAAGGGAGAATTTCATCTAACCTATGTGGGAAAGAGCAGGAAAGCTCAGAATTGCTGTTTTGTGGGATCATAATGTACATCTGAGAGCTCCAAGTACTTGTTTGTCTACCTAAATTCCCAACTCCAAAGGACTTGCTCTGAAAGGATTTCAGGTGGAAACTCATAAACTACGCAACACGGTCCAGCAGGCTGAACATGGGCCAGTCTGGTAGCTGTCAGGAACCCGGTATGACCTTGAGGAAATTGATGTCCTCCTAGCTCCCTCTCCTCGTCCATAAAATGGAAATGAAGATGTTTGGCAGCCTTTTGGTGGGCTGGAAAGGGAAATGCCTCTTTCCAGGAAATAACTGAGGTGGAAGATGCCAGGTTACTTCTCTTCATTAAGGTTAGGATAAAATATACTCCAACTCTTCAAATACTCAGCTGCCTGCTGTGCCCTCAGTAAGGTTCCCCTGACGTTTGGGCTCTGCTGGGATTTGGCATGAGAACAGGGCAGTCCCACCCCATCTCTGGAATTTGCCCAGAATGTATTTTTAACACAGCCTTCAGGGCAAACATTCGTAGTGGGATTCATATGAATTCATGCTGGTTTCTGAGCTGTGCCAAGAGCCAGGACCATCAACAGAACAGACGGCACGATCTTCCCCACCTGAACAAGGTGTCTAACACAGGGCAGACCAAAACCATCTCATCTCCTTCCACATGTAGGAAGGAAGCTTTGGGCAGCCGCCTCGGATAGAGTTTCTCCTGCTGTCCAGGGGTAATTAACTTGCTATAGACAGTAAGATGCAACAAACAGGGCATTAAACTGGGCTTTCAGACCTTTCAAAATGATCTTTCAAAATCACGGAGCCCTTTGCCAAGCTCTATTTCTTTTTGGTTTTGGATTGTGAGCAATGGGATAGAGCAAGAACTGCAGCCTGTCTAAGACAAGACATGAAGACTGGGTTGTGACTTCACAGTATATCAAGACCTCAGGTATGGCTTGAAGCATGAGGTCCTTTGCTTTGGTATACACCTGGTGGCTATCATCTCCCCTTGCTCAATGCTCCACATCAATTACAGTGCAGAGATGTAAAATGACTGATAGTTTTAATACAAAGGGCCTGTCATTTATTTATTAGCTAGCAACAGGCCCTGCAGTTCAGAATGGATGCATTATAAATCAACTGCATTTCTAACCATTAAAAATTCATCCAATTTATAATGTAGGACGCCTGTAATTTCCTTATTAGTGTTGAGTGTGAAGGATTTTTCTTTCTCCTCCCTTGGTTTTACTTTGCTTGTTTGCTTTCCCAAAGATCTTGCTCATCTGAGGATTAGTTTAGATTAATCCTTAGATTAGGAGGGATGGAAAGGGCTGGGGGAAAGGAGACAAAGGCTGAAGTCATTTTGTTCCAGTGTTTCCCTTTAATTGCAAATTTGTTATATATACTTAGAAGACTTGTCCCATAGCCACATTTTTGGGATCAGGAGAAAATGCCTGTCCTGAATTTAAGAAATGCTTATAGGGAAAAGAAAATAAAAATAAATAGATCCCTTTTCCCTCGCAAAGAGAAAAAACAGAGGTATAGGGTTGGGACAGAGAAGGATAATGTAAAACCTGTTAAAATGTATTAGCAAGATAAGAAGAGATGCCCAAACATTATAAAACAGTACATTTCAAATAGATCAAATATATATATATGAATAGGTAAGTATAGTAACCTTCAGACTCAGTGCTCCAATTTATTGAGGAAAAATAGGTTAGTAGGCCTGAAAAAAAGGTGTGACATATTTGCAAGCCCACAAACCTGACAGAACCACAGGCAAATGATGCAATATCAGCAACAAATAGGAACTTGGAATTAACATCAGGAAAAGCTGTTTCTACAGCTGTAAGACAATGCTTAGAGTACTGCATCCCATATTGACCATGCAAACAGCAGGACAGCCAGATCACTGATATCATACATGAAGAAATTTTCATGCTTTCACTAAGTATCAGTTTGTTCCTGGATTTATCCAGGTAGGGCCAGGGAGAGGGGGCCCAAACGCTATATTCCAGCAGGATCCAGCATTAGATAACTTGCAGTCTGTTAGGAATGAGCATGCAGGAATCTAAAAATGGATTATGCAATATACCCTGCCTTAATGGGAGACAAGCCCGAGCATCAAGAGCAATCCTTACATGCTGTGAATTCGATGTACTTTCCACCTCAAGACATCTGCATACAAATCTTGCAACAGCTACATGTGGAAAAGGGTTTGCTGAGTTCTCAGCCAGGTCTGTTCACTGCAATAAATCACTCTGAGTTCAACAAGCGCTTTACACTGAACCACAGTGCAAGAAAGCTGCTTCAGCAGCACACGAGCAGAAGTGGTGCTTCTATTAGCAGCACCATCTTCCTCCATCCCATCGACCCTGCTGGCAGGGAACCCACTCCCTGTCCTCACTCATGACTGACAAGAGGATGCTGAGGCAGACTGGAAATGTTCAGCAACCAATAGTCACAATTTCTGCATTTTTGGTATATTATAATATATAATATCATACATGAATATATACATGAAACAATCAAGCTGTGCTCTACAGAGAGCAGTGCTGTTCATTCTGCCCCATGATGCTAGGAGGCAAAAGCCATCGCTGCCTGTCGACACCCTACCCCAGAACCAGGCACCATGCCAGGCTGGGAAACAGACATTCTTTAGGCAGAATATCTTTTTACATGGGCCTTTCCCCAGCTTTCGGGACTGAATGGGGTCTTTTGAGGTGTCTAGCCCAATAGTAGCCCACAGGATAGGTTTTTCTTTGTGTAACCTCTACTGACATACAGCTTCTCTGCTGGATCTGGGCTGTACTTGTCCCACAGGGCAGCACTACTAATAATGTTCCTGCTGTGTGTGTGGTCATGCAAAACTGCTCCAACTCCTACACAAGAGCATCTATTTTTAATTAGGAGTTGTAATTTAGCCAGACAATGAACAAACAATGAAAGCCTGTAATCTTCTAAGCAGAAAGACAGCTCCTGTCTGACCATGATGGGCCCCACACGCTTCAAAGAGCTAGATTTTAAATCTGAAAACCAGCCTGGTTAGATAAGAAGCCACAATAAAACATCCTTGCAAACCATGGGAGCTCCTCGAGACTTCAGGGGTACCGCACAGCAGGTACCATGGGCATATCCCCTGTCCCAGCGCATAGACGTATCCCAGCCTCCAGATACTTCCCCAACAGCCAAGCGTTATAAGCCACAGTCAACTCATTAAAAAGCAAGAAAAATGTTAAACTGATGGCCAAAAGATATCAGTACCACAACTCTACCCACACACGCATACACACACCAGCTATTTTTAAAGCGATCCACAGCAGAATTCACACAGTCAGTGAGCCATTAGGAGAATACTCTTAAACTCCCCTCATTACCCCTGACACCAAAGCTGCCTGAGCTTGCAGTAGTCTCTGGTCATACGCTATGTCACTACTTCTTGTCTTCCAGAGACAAAGCCCTGTAAGTGCAACTGGATAGAAGAACCAATACCTGAGCATGCAACTAGTAATGTACGGAATGTAAGTCTGCTTTATCCCCGTTTCAACCCATTCCTTTCACCCTGCTACGATGAGTCTTGACTCATGCCAGACCACAGGTGAAAAGCATTCCTGCGCTGCCAAGCTCTGAATACCCACTAGAAACTGGAGATGCAACCATCTTTGGTGGCTTCAGGCAATCCCTGACAGGGGAATTGCCTCCTCAGGAGCATCATGATGTCTCTGGCTTTGATAAGGAAAGGCAGAGTCATGAGGCCACTTAGCAGAAATCCATGTGTGCTTCAGCAGCACCGGTTGTGAAGTGGAGGTTATCTGTGCATAGGTGGCACTGAGCCATGGGGAATAAAGAAAAGCTGATTTATCAAGCTTTTATACCATGCTTCTCCCATTTTGCACAGGTGAGGAGCACATGTCCATGTACACAGGGTCCATGGTGTGTTCATGGTGGCCAGGGGATGCTGCAAGAGCAGTGGGAGGGTGTGTGAGCCCCTGTATGAGATGAGCTGGGGGCTGGATGCACATACCAATCCTCCATGAGATGGTGCATGTCTTGGGCAATCCATTCCAACCCATTGATGCAGAGACAAGGCTGTTAGGCAGTGAGAGCAGCCGCTGTGCTAGAGCCACTCTAAATCCATGAGAAAACCAGGTCAGGGACCCCTCTCATCTGGCTTGTTAAGTGCTTGACAGTTCACACATCATGGGCTTCCTTTCCAAAATCACTCCAGGCGAACCAACCCTGTTTGCTGGCCCCACAAGACACTGGGATTAAGCGGTCCAGAGGAGATGCTTTTAGGCCAAAGGAGAAGGCAGAGTTTTGTATGAGAAAATACTTCCCTGTCTGCTCCTTAACATCTGTACCCAAGAGTATTTCCATCGCCAAGGCAGCCTCTCTGGAGACAGGTCAACATTAACAGCCCAAAGCCATGTTCTTCTTCCTATTGGATCCTCATCAACAGGAACATCAATGTGTCATCCATCATGCACCACAACTGTCTGCCAGCGTCACTTCCCCATGCAGGGCTGGAGCTTGTTCGTCCCCCTTTGATCTTGGGTGTTGCTTCAGATATCTTCAGTAAATGCACATTAAAGTAACAGAGATAGGATCTAAAACCCAAACAGCTGCAGGAGGTAATCAGCTTGCATGCAAACCAAGTCAAGTGCACATCACATCTGCAGCAAGGCAGGGCTGCACTGCTGGCTACAGCAGATAGGGGCCAGGCAGAGCCACGTTTCCCACCCTCTCATGCTGCTTTTCCTTCTCTTCGTACAACCACACAGACACCATTTACAGAACCGGCTGAGATCAAGCTGCACACAATGGATTTTGCCAGCTTTTCCAAGAAAAGCTCTTATTTCTGCAGCACCATCTTGGCAGGAAGTTTGACTTGCTGAGCATGAGTTCGCAACTCCAAGGGCAATAGGTGGGATGAGCACTCTGCCCTCTGCAAATGCAGGTTGGACTTCTCAGTTCTGGAAAATGTGGATATTTCTCCTACTTGCTCTTTCAGAGCTGGATGAAATGACACAGAGCATAAAATAGCCACAGGTAAGAAAAACCATCTGAGAGTGCTGGAAAGAGCAGAGCACCTTGCATCAATCCCACTGGCCATAGGCTCTCTGCTAGTCAGATGTTGCAGCCTGGGCAAGGGGAAAAGAAGGTGATGCTGGGCACAAAGGAAGTTCAGTTCTGCTCCACTGGGGACAGAAGCAGTAATTTTAGTTGCTCAGGTATCTGCAACGCCAGCTCTGGAAGCAGCCAGCTGGAGCCCGTGGGGTTTCTTCAACATCCAGATCTTTGCAGGACGCTCACATCAGCATTTGGAACTCAGAACATTTTCTGTGAGAGGCAACCACCAGCCAGAAGGAAGGGGAATTTGGAGGCAGAAGATCATTGCAGGGACCTCCAATGCCTTCCCAGCTGCTCACAGCTGAGTGTTGAGGTTAGAGCTTTTCCACAGACGCAAGCCATGAACTCTGGCTTTGGCAAAGACAAATGAGGAGAGGCAGAGTAGAATAGCAAAATGCACATAAATGAGTACACAGCTACTCACAGGTCCTCATTAAATCCCCTTAAAGTTTCTCATTGAGAAGGATCGACTGAGAAGGATAAGACCAAACGACAGTGAGGAACACCAGTGCAGATGAATCAAATCACAACTGCCTAGTTCAGAGGAGTAATGGGCATTGGGTCCTGATGGAGAAGAGCCTGGGGCTTTCATGTTAGAGGAAAGAAGAGGAAAGAAGTTTGGAGAAACAACGAAGACCTGTGGGAGGGACTGAGACCTGCACAGCCTGACCCCAGGCTGGGCACTGGGCAGCAGAGTGCTGCAGTCACTGAACACTGGGATCCATGATTATGTTGCATGAAAATAACATTTGACAAATACTTTTATACTCCTGGGGGAAAGGGGCAGAAAAAGTTTCTCTCTATTCCATCACCAACAGTTTCAGTTTTCTTTTTTGAGCCAAATAAAACTGCAAGCACTTATGGCTTTATTCTTATGTTCTTGTTGGTTTTGGCAAAAACAGGAGCATGAACTGACCAGAAATAGTCACACTGCATACTTTTTAGCTTCTCATGCCCGAGATGAGCAAAACACACTAGGCAAACAAAAAGAATTTACAGTGGTAAAGGTAAACATCCTTCTCATTTTTGTTTTCAAAACCAGCCAGAAGCAGAGGTGAGGGAATCTATTTGTTTAAAAAATATGAGGTTTGAAACGACCACAGTGTTCCCTTTAAACTGCACTGAAATACAAGATAAAGACAGGGTACAGAGTGAAAGAGTGCTGATGGCGCCTTTATTGTGTGATTTGCCTTGTTTTTTTTCTGGAGTACTTCTTTTTAGCCAATTACCATGTATTTACAGTTAGTGTAATTATATCTAATTACTTAATTAGCATGAATACATGTAATTACTAACTTTGAATATGCAATTATGTCAGGGCAGCCTGTAATAAATGAGGTTGAAAAAAAAGCCCTCATTAGGACTCTACGGAAGGACGGCTGCTCCACCCGTGTGGAGAATGCATCCCAGTCCCCAGGCTGTGCCAGTCCTGGAAGAGGAAAACACAGCCAGCTCCGGCCATGTCTGGCAAAAACCTCCACCAAAATCAAACCACTTGCTCCCAAAAATCTAGCTTCAATGGTGCTTGTGAGATCCAAGCATCCACTGATGGGAAGCAGACAAGGATCTGCTAAGGATACATTTTCTGCATTAAGGTTTGGGTTTTCTTCTCTGTCTTTGGGAATGAAACATATGAGGGCACAGAACAATTCTGAAACCATGCTGTGTGGCATTTGAGCAAAGCTGGAGAGATCACATCCAAGAACTAATCTGCATCTGATTCACTGTGCTTATAATTACTACTTAATTCCTATTATTAAAGTAAAACAATCTTCCAAAAGGTTTCTTCTGAAACATTACCAATCTTTCACTGCAGAAATGTCCAGCTACTGATAAATACAAAGCTTGGATTTTGCAAATTCAATTCCTGAACATCAGGAGATGGAGCTAAGGTAAAAAATTGCAGTTACTGCTAATCCTGCCCAGAAGGACTAATAGCCGTCTTCTGGACACAGTTGAGGGTAGGCTGGATCATGTTTTACGTTACCAAAACCTATGACCATAGGTTGAAGTCATGTGGTTCTACACCCTATCTTCTCATCACATATTCTGTCCACGGTGCTTACCACAACAAGTCCTGTTTTTCTTCTCTCATCTGTTTTACTTCCAAATATAGAGAGGTGCAAACTCATCACAACCTACCACTCCTCCTGGTGACATCTGCCATGCAGATACGGCACTTGGCTTCTCTTCCACGTGCAAAGATCAGGAGAAAAAGACTGTTTTAGCTCATTCTTCTGAAATTGATTTGTGGTTGGATTGTCCTCATTGCTAAGCTCTTTGCTTAACCCTGCAGGTAGGGCTGAGGATGTCTGAAAGAAAGACTGGTTGCAAACCCTAGCGCTGCCCAGCATGCCATGGAGTTAGTGTAAAGATGGTGGGAGCATCTTCTCTAAGACTTCAGCACAAGAAAACACAGTGGTGCAGTTTCTCCCATTGCTTTTTGAGAAGCCCTCAGCCAGCAAGGGGAAGAACCCTAAGCCAGGATTCCCTCCTGCTCCTCAGCAGCAGAAAAGAGATAAGAGACAACTGCAAGAATCCCAGAAAGTGAGAGGTGAGAGCTGGCACCTGTGTCCTTCATCCCATCCATGTGAGGACAGCACATCCCCAGTGAGGAACACATCTTTATCTCCTTGAGGACACATTAACAAGAATAGGCCATAGGACAGCACTGAACAGTGGAAGTGAGAGGGGCTGCAGCTCCATGGGCAGGGAGCTGCTCTCCATATTTCAGCTGCAATTTCATTATGCAGAGCTAAGTGGCTGGGAATAAACACCTGTCATCCCTGCGTGATAAGCGATGTTTGCTGGTATAGAGGGTGACAGAAATCTATATCACATCAATGTACTATTAATACTGCATTAAGCATATAGAGTTTGCTCTCCTCATTTCAGTGCAGCAATTGGTATTGGCATGTCCTCAATTCAGACAACATCTGAGAGCGCAGGCATGCTTGCAGGAGGAAGGAAGGAGAAAAGCTTCAGGATGGAGAGAAATTGCTTGCTGAAGATGTTGCTTTAGCAACACCTCAGTGCATAGGGGAGACACTGGGTGCTTTGGAGCACCTTTCCTCACAGCTGGACAGCAAAGGGAGGTGGGTGGCAGGAGAGATGACAGCTTGCATCAGTACAAGCTTAGCTGGGAATCAAAGCACTCCCTAGCCCAGAGGAGTTCTCTCCACAACTGACAGCAAATGAAGACGAGTTTGTGCCCAGGCTCAGCGCAGGGGGAAAGAAAAACCCTCTGGCATAAAAACCATGGGGAGAATGGGAGCAACAAATATTGTCCAGCTCAGGTTTAAGTTGAGCAGAGCACATCAGATCAAACAAACCCCTTAGAGCAAAAGCTCCCCAAAGCATGGTTAATTTAAAAGGTGAACTTTGAAACTTTCCAGCCTCAAGCAAAGCCACCATTGAAGTCAGAAGTATTCTTCAAGTGGAGCCTTGGGGACTAAACCACAAAACACACACTGAATCCAGCCCTGCCTGAGGTCTCAAAGCCTGGGTTTTGCCCCGTGCATGACAAGTCTGACAAATACAAGGGTTTTCAGCCTGCCAGCATCCAGCTGTAGTTTGCCTTTAGCACCCAGGGGGAATGTCTCTATGTGGGGCCTGGTTTCAGCTCCAGGAAACCTGGAGCTCAGAGATGGTGATTTGCTGTGGATTTCCAAGTGTGCACAGTTGTCACTAGTGCCACGTTTCCCCCCACCGCAGTGCCTTCCATGGGAGAAACGGCTGCAGATGCCACCCCCAAGCACCCCTGTGAACACTTCAGATCCTAATCAAATAGCATGAAACTATGAGGCCAAACCCTGCTGCAAGTAACTTCTCCAACCCACCCGCCACTGACAAGCCCCACAAGGCAAACACACTGAACAAAACTTAATCCTTTGAGATTTAAGCTCTGCTACTGCAGCAGCACCTCCTCTTGCATTGGTCGGCACATAGATTAAAGAGATTCAAGAGAGCACAGGAGAGAAAGGCAAAAAATAAAGAGGGAGAAGCTCCCTCCCAAGCCATCAGGGTTTGTAAATCATTCTGAGATGAGGTGCTATAAGAAATGTAAAATACATAATTAATAGCACAGAAAAAACACACTATATCCAGCTTCTACGCTCCTGTTTAATCACTGCTGCCCTCCTCCTCCCCTCTCTACAAACAGACCAGATTTAGCATGTTAATATGAAAATCAAAGGGAGATCTGGGCACATTCATTGGGTACTCCCTATCTCTCTGCCAAGTGAAGAGCAGCGATAACCGCTTGGGCACCTTGCACGGCAGGGTCCACAGGAGCAGAGATCAGCCTCCTCCCTGTCTCCAGGAGCTGTTACATCTCCTTCACTCATGAACTAGCAGCCAAGGGGAGAGCAGGGGTGACACAGTACTCCCTGCCTCTGGCTGGGCCACGGTGATAGCACAGGTTAGGGTTTTTCCACATTTTTTGCCAGCCTTTTACTTTTCCAGTTCTAACTGGAACCAAGACACACCAAAAGGGTGAGCAATAGCAGGAGAAGAAAACCACCAAACTTCTTGCATTACTCAGCTTGCATCTCAGAGCTGGTAAGAGGCCTGGGAGAACTCAAATACTGTCTGTGAACTGCATGTCAGGGGTTGCTGCATCTCACCGCTTGCATAGCAAAGCGGTGTGAGACTCCCACAAAAACATCCTTTTATCCAGCACATTTATGCTCCAAATTTAGAAATACAAAACAGAGAGGACCACTTGGTCACCACCTGCTAGTCTAATGAACCCAGTTCACAACCCAGATTTATACAGGAAAGATGCAAAAGCTTTACAGAAGCCCACAAAAACAAGACATCCAGCATCTAAGCCTCCTGGCTTTTATCTCCATGCATCTGCCCCATCTGTCGTGCGTCCTGAGCTTCTCCCTGGCTCAGTGGAGAGCCAAGGAGGCAGCCCCATAGTTGGGAAACTGCTGGAGGAGGAAGGGGAGGCAGGTCCTTTAACCGACCGGGTAGGAGTCATGTCCATCCCCACACTCCCAGGCGGCTCTTGCTCATGCCTGGAACCTCATACTTGGACCCGATGAGGCAAAGCCTGGCTTTGAATGGCACTTTCAGGCAAGGGGGAAGGTGACTGGTGGGTGGCGAAGGGAAGGTGAAGGGAGGTGAAGGTGAGAGTGGAAAATCTTCTCTGGAAGCCCCTACATGTATGTTGTGATTTCTGAGACCTGAGATTCACTTTGGTTTCTGGACCATACCAAGACCCGCTTTCCTCAAAAACCTCCTTCTCTTCTTTCCTTATCCCCTTAACCTCTTCCTCCTCGCCTTCCTTCCCCTGCTCCCCCAACCCATCCCCTGATCCTCACAGGGGGCTATAGCCGGATCGGGCACTCACACGTGTCTGGCTTGTGGCAGTTGTGACCTTGTCGGAAGTACTGGGGGTTCTCGATGACTGGAATGCGAGTCATGCCGATCACCACCGTGTCTGGGCCAGCATCCAGGGATGAGGGCGTCGTGATGCCGTGGTTGATGTGGTGGAGGGGACTGGCTGAATCCTCCTCTCCGCTGATCACTGCCACAGGACCTGCAAAGACCACGCACATTCATCAGGCACAACAGGGGAAAGGGGAAAGGGACCCACAAGACCTGATGACCATGTCACCACCAGCCCCTGGACACGATGCCTGTCCTGGCACGCCTGGCAGTTGTCCCATCCCCAGTGCTATTTTCTCCAGACAACTCTCAGGACAGGGAAGACATCTCAAGTTTCCTTTCCTGGTTTTGGGGTACCAGACTAACAATCCTGCAGGAGATAAAGTAGCTGCAGGTGACACCACATTAGAGGTGAGTCCTGCACAAAGCCCTCTCCCAGCTGTCACAAGATACATCAGTCACTGTGGTGCCTGATTACCCTGTCATCATAAGCTTCGCAGAAAACATAACTGAGCTTAAACTGAAGAAACATCACTCCCAAAAGAAGATCTATTTCACGCCAATCCCACATTCACACCATTTCTCTTGCACAATGCGTTGCCCATCTTGTTTCCCCTCCTCCAGTTTCATCCGGACACAGAGCTATTTCACAATACCCTCATCTTTGGCTTATGCTCTATTTTATTTTTAGACCTAACATCAGCCTTTACTATCAGCTGCCAAGGCTGGAAACCTCAGGGGACATCAGGCCTTAATGCAATATTTCCCTCTTTCACCTATTCTCACCTCCCCTATGATCCGACCTGCACACCAACATCACAAATGCCTCCATCATGAAACCTTCCAAGCCATCTTGCAGCCATTCATGCTGCATAAGCACAGGAACCTGGGGACTGCACTGCAATCTTCCATGAGGACCTCCCTTGTATATTCACAGAGGGAGAAAAAACACACTCAAGTAGAGATGCTCTGCCTGGAGGCTACCAGGTACTCAGGCCAAAACAAGCAGAGATGTTGCACTGAGCCTTCAACCTATTCAGAGAGGCCAGTCTTTTACCTACACTGCATACAAAATGCCTCTCTCCCATCAGTAATCTACTTCTAATTACACAATTACTTTATTATATATCAGTAGCAACAAAGAGGGGAATCTTCAAGCCATTTTGCTCTCTGGAGCTTCTGGCTCGATGGGGCGGACACTGGCTCCATGCAGTCATTCTGCCTGCATTAATCTAGTCTAAAGGCTGCTCATTTTTGGAACTTCAAGTATTGTTTGTTCTTCCAAGTGGGATATAATAAAGTTATTGTGTAATCAGCAGAGTCCTGGCAGCCATAACAGGTGCTTTAGTCACAAGCAAAAAAGCCTCTCCCTTTATTGTGAATTCCTTCTGGCAGGTTCTGGTTTTTTTTGACATTGCTCCCCAAGCCCATGTGCCTTCCAGCTTCTAGGAGGCAAAGGCAAAACTCAGCTCCTGCTGCAAGATGCCTCTGTTGGGACTTCACACGCTGTATGTCTCCAAATACAGAAAGCAAAGAGGCAATTTTGGTTTGAATGACTTCTGTCCTTTTGCAAGTCAATTCTGTGCATGCAAACCAGGAGGATTGGATTTTCCATGGTGCACATGTTCCTTTGGCTGGCTGTGGTGGGAAGGTGAGACCTCTGGATTCCAAGGTGCAATTCATAAACCAAATCAGAACTGGTATAGACTGGTGTAAATAATTTGAGGACAGAGCATAAGATCTTGCAGTGGAGCAGTGGGAGAGGCTACTGATGGCTTATTACTCTCCCTAAGCAGCCAAGATGTTGCTTCAAAGGAAGGTACCTAATATCAGGCAGTGGGATGTGAAAGGCCTGTCTAGTGAATGAAGTGAAGCAAGTCTTCATTGTCCTCCGCTTTGAGAGCAGAAGTCACACCTTGGTGACAAGGAGTAGAGGACACTTCCTACAGCATTAGTACTGGAGGGGGATGGCTGGTTTCAGAACCAGCTATGGGACGTAAGCTAGGTCGGCACAGACCCTGAGGGGAATGTTTGGGGTTAAAATGCCCTGCCAACACTTAGCCCTTGTACAGTTCATCCTCATTTTTAAGGAGCATAGATCATGGCAGTGTCCCTCTAGCACAAGCAGGTTAGAAGGACATGGCTACATCTGAAAGAGTAGGACGTGATCAAGGAGGCTGGGTACTTGTGAAACTAAGCGCAGCCAGCCTGTCCAAAGTTCTAATGGCACTTTCCTTGCCAATAAACAGATCTGGAGTCTGACTTCCTTTACACTTCACAGGTTTTTTCCTGCAGCTCACTTCTTTGAGGGCTTTCTACACGTGTCATCCCTAGTTTCATGTCCCAAACCTGTCTAAAATCTATAGAGTAAAAAAGAACCTTGTCTAAGCCGACTGTCAGTTGCACTCCCATTCCCCAGCAAACACAGGGTCCTGTGAATGGACTCAGCCTCTTGGTCATCCAGCTCAAGTTGATGCTGCCAAGCTTGGCCATTTACAACATCTACGAATCCTCGAAAGCCTCAGGGCTGAACTTGGATGCACCATCACCATCTCAACCCCTTTCCACTTCTGCAAAAGTAGGAAATGCCGAGAATGGCCAAGGCAGTTGCAGTCCTAACACCACAGGGGTAGTACATCATGAAAAGTATATTCTACGCTTACGATAATCAAACAACAGTTTACTGCATCTGACTGCATTTCCAGGTCTTCAAAAAACCCCAAATCAATCCCGTTCTTAAGAGTCCTATGGAACACACCAAGGGGACACAATGCACTAGCTTTCCAGCTTTCAGAAACGTTTCTGATGCAGAGGCACTGAGCTGGCACAGACTGTATCATAACATACAGACTATTCATCCCAATATCCTCCACAGGATATAACTGTATTAAAGACATACTTTACAGCTAAGGGTTTCTCCAAGTTTCTTCTATTAACTTTTGGGGTGGGGAGGTGTAGAAATCTCGCCAACATTAACTTCTGCAACACAGACATGGCTTTTTATCACTTTATTCTTTTCTTCTTATCTTTTCTGGCTGGTCACAGCTGAGTTACAGTTCCATCTAAGCCCATGGCCACTTTGTTGCCCCTCTGAGACTCAGACAAGTGTTGGGCTCACTGTGCAAGCCTGAGACAGACTCCTAAAACATCATTGATATCAAGCAGTCACCGATCACTTTTATAGGTTTGATTATTGCTGTGACACTCAAAATATATACTGCCATGAGTAACTTCCTGGATATAAAGTAGCTATCTAGACTTCAACTTTTTTAATCTATCTTGGGAATAGCATGTATTTTTTGCCGTTAAGTAGGTAAAAAGGTTGAGTTTTCCGATGTATAATGCTGGTGAATGGCTTTATTTGGAAGAATTCTCCCAGCTTCAGCAATGCATTTTGCAGGTGGGGTTAAAGGAAAAATGGAGTAAAAAGAAAAAGAGAGTGCAGGTTTTAAGACTTAGGTTTACCTTCCACTAGACAGAGAAATGGGCAGAGTTTTGTACTGTAAAAATGCAGAGTAGTCTTCAAGGTAGCCTGAGGTAACTCCAATAGACCATCCTATGATCTTAAAACACAGTATTTCATATTTTGGAGCTCCTCTGAAACTTAAAATCTAAACACAGATGCAGTAGCTGTTTTTGTGAATAACTCAGACTGTGTTATGGACAAACATACTGTGGATATTAATCATAAAAAGCCTATTTGTTAATACTTTAAGAAACCGTTGTATGCACAGAGCATCGAACATCTATACTCTGAAAGGCTTTTGATGGCTCTCCTTCTATCCAAGCAGAGGCCTCACCAGCCAGCAGCATCCACACTGTCTGCCAGGACAGAGTTCAGCTGCTCTCCATGCTAACCCCATGCGGTTTTCCCACCAGGGAAGCAATGTCAGCAGCAGCAATGGAGCCACAGAGCCGCAAGGAAAGGCTGGGGAGAAGACATTAGGGCTCCCTAGGGCTATGCCTGGGTGAAGAGATGGTCAGCACCTGCTCCAGCCCATCATTACAGCCACTGCCAACCTGCCACTTTGCAACACCAGTGGGAGAGTCAACCACAAGGACCAGAAAATGAGGATCAAAATGAATCCAGTGTTAACCAAAAAGCAGCGAAGCAGCTTGAAAACGTTGCTTTTGGAAACATCACAAGGAGCAATGATGTTCTCTCTCCTACATCTCCTCTATAGCCAGCTCCTCTTTCCCAAGAAAGACACCTCATACAAATACCACCATTCCCGACCTCGTCTCCACCCTCTTTGCTCCCCAGCCTCCTGGTCAGCCTGCCAATCCATCCATCAATCCATTCATCCATCCATCCATCCCAGCAATGTTCCAGTTCTTCTTGCTTTGCATCCACCCAGATATTATCACCTCCACAAATACTTTGCAAATACTTCTCCAGATTACCCCAAAATCTATTTATTTCAGAAAATCTCCTATCCCTCTCTATTCAGCATTCTTCCCTGTAACTAAACTGGAGCTGGGCTTGATGTTTGTCCTCGTCTCCTTGTTCATCTGGAAGCTCTAAGAAATAGGATAGACCTTTTAGTCCATGTCTGTGAATTGCCTGGTTTGTTCACAGCATTACATGGACAACTTGTTACTTAAGAAAAATAAAGCAAATAGTAATAAATAGCTTAGGAAGCCCCTGTTTGCATGATCATATCATAGTGGTAAATTATTTATCAACACTAAGAGCTGTACTTTCTGATAAAACATAGGCTCAGTAATATAGGGTACTTTATAAATAACCACAGATTGGAGAGTATAACTGTCACTTCACAGACATCCATAACACAATGAATGCTCCAAGGCAAGCAGGTGAAGAAACAACAAAAACTCCAGCTTGCTATCACAGTAACCTCTCCAAAGCAACAAAAGCGACCGAAGGTGTAGAAACCATGACCTCAAAAGGAAAACTGAAATAATTATGCTTTGTGTTGAGAGGAGAAGACTGCAGGGACACATGATAGCAGCCTTCAAATATGTAAAAGGTTGCAGCAAAGAGAAATATAATAGCTGTTCTCCATGTCCACTGGGGATAAAAGAAGAAATAATAGGTTTAAATTGCACTGAGGAAGATTAGGGTTTGAATGTTTTCCCCAATGCCTAGCAGTACAGATGGCTGAGCACTGGAACAGATAACCCAGGAATGCTGCAGGGGCTCAGCCACTGGGAAGGGAAAGGTTAAAGAAACTTTCTTCAAGGACAGTTTAGTGCTCCCAGGCTGCGGCACTTTCCTCCACTGCAAGGAATACTCATCCCTTTTCGATGCTTCCACAGAAACCCCAAGGAGGGACCTTGCCAGTGCTGCAGACTGGTTTTGGGCAGCATCTGAGGCACCAGGGGTGCCGTGATGAGGCCATAGTGTCTCCAATACGGTTTCAGAAAGGGTAACTCCAGCCATATCCCAGACCACGTGCTCAGGATAGAAACTGAGTTTGCTGAAGCAGACAGCAATGAGTGCTCAGGGTTGCAGGGCAATCCCCCATTCAATCCCTATGCCTCCAGAAGCTGCCTCTCAGAACATCATTTTTTGATCAAAATGATCACTGCAAGAGCTAATTGTGCCATCCACATCTGCCCGTGTAATATAAAGGAGACAGATAATTAACCTACTTAATTAGGAACTGTATATGACCCATAACCAGAAAAAAAAAGCTTTCCTAATAAAGTGGGTCACCATGAATTGTATAGCAAGCGCTGAAACAGACCTCATTAAACTCCAATATATAGTACATATCAAATCCCCTCCTCCTCTGACTTCAAATCTCTGTTGGCACGTCCATATTTCCCTGATCTTAATCTTAAACGCTGTTCTTCAAAAGGCTGTACCACCGACTGACAAGCAGATAATTCCAAGGCTGGATCTCTCAGCTTTACAACTCAGAGCTCTACATATACCCATACACGTTTATTTTTAAAGCAGGTAGAAAACCAATGCCTGAACTACGAGCAAAACAAACAAATTGAGAACAAAAAAAGGTTTAAAAATATTCCAACCTTTTTGTTGTAGCTGGAACCAAACCACCCCCCAGGGCTGATCTCTGCACCAGTGAGGGAGGGAACTGAAACTCATAAAACAATAAGTGAATGCACAACGAATACAATTAAAACCCCAGCCGTGCTCAGAGCAAGATTACATTTACTGTCTCATAAAGAGAGCCTCGTGCTGTCAGGCAAACAAAAGGAAATCAATTTCTTAATTTTTATTGGCAGATGTGGGCTCGGGACCAAGTCAGTTCTTGGTGCCTATGCAGGACATGCCTGCAGCCAGACTGCCGTGGGCTCCAGCCTGTCCCCTGGCCTCCTGCAATGGGAAGTAGCTCTTCTCTTCAGCCTTAGGGTCTCTGATCCCAATCACAGGATGGTTCATCACGTGGTGCCTCTTCCCCTGAGCTGCAGCAGACCCCTTGCTTGTAGAAAACACTGGACTTTAACTGGAGAACCTCCTAATTCCAGCTCTGTGCACTTGCCACCATGTCCACCAGCTCCAAGTAGCTTTTCCCACAATCATACAGCTCAATTCTGTCTCCTGCCCCAGGTTATCCCTGCATAACACATCACAGGAGCTGAAAGCTTCACTGCTGAGGCTGGTGCATATAGCATGGCTCTGGTTTGAACCACATCGCAGCCAGATGCGGAGCCTGCAAAGGTGCCAACCCCTCCTCTGCCATGGCCCATGGGGCACAGACTCTCCCATCAGCTCTCTAAAGAAACAGCATAAGCACAAAGTCACTCTGCTTTGCAGATGAAAACTCCAAGAACATCAATTTGAGCTCTCAAAGGGGTCTACTCAAAATGCTTAGCTTCCAGCAGCAAAGGCAAATAAATGGCCAAGCAGCAATCCATTTTCCCCTCTCCCGAATGAAATTATCTCAACCATATCCAGAAGGTGAAGATCCCACTGAGTGCTGAGGTGAAAAGGAGAAAGGGACAGACCCAGGGGACCTGCACCTCCCCACTGCTTGGTTGGACACATGGTTGGACACTTCCCCTAACCTGCTGCCACCTTCCACCTTCTTATAAATCACAGATGCATTAGTGTATAGAAAAGGGCTACTGGATCTGTTGTCAGTGGGAGATCCCTAAAAAGTGACCCTAAAAGCACTTTCTTTCCTGATGAAACAGCCTGCAAAAATACTGCTGTTTAGAGAAGCCCCTTTCCCTCTTTCCATATTGACATTTCCTTCTCTCTCTTACTGTTTCAGGTGTTTGCAAGGGGAAAAGGCAGCTTTTGCTGCAAAACGGAATGCATCAGGGCAAAGGGGCTGTGGCACCCTGAACATCTTCCTTTTGCTCATTCCAGCCTCCACTCGCCCTGGCAGTATAGACCATCACTCAAAATCCATCAGGGGTAAAGGATCCCCAAACCTCTTTCACTCCTCTCATATCCTTTCTCCACCTTTCTTAGACACAAATCCTACAAGCATTTGCACTCAGGAATGGAAGCATTAAGATCAAATCATATAAAAAATAAAGTCAAGGCATGTGACAGCAGAAATGCATAAACCCAGCAGAACAAGCCACAGAAAATGCTTATAGATGAGACAATCTGATAATTGAAAAGGGAGGGATCTGACAAGCCAGGGCCATGCATGACAGCAAAGCCAGTCAGCACCTGCAGGCAGACAAAGCAGGAATTTTCACAGCTAGGCTTAAAGCTCCAGGTCCAGGGGGTGCCAAACCAACTCAGAAAGCATATAACCAGGAAAGGGACTCCAAACAGGGCATGGGGGTAACCAGGAGAATACTTTAGATTGTGCAGTGCAGGGAGCTGTTGATTTTCAGTATTGACAAGCCAAAACCTTCCTCCATGTACTAGCAGATAGATACTGTGAAGCTGCTTCATTTGCCAACAGGAAAAGGTTTTCACTGCTGAGGTCAGGTGAAACTAGCTAATGGTGCAGGCAACAGGAGGGGAAGAAAAGTGTGCTTTATTCGATTGTAACCACAGGGAGTAAGACAGTATTTTGTCTGGTGATGTTGGTGCTGACATTCAGATCATCCCCAGTCACCTTCCACCATTTGCTGGTCAAAAGCTAATTTTTCCCATTGCTGAGCATGCATGCTCCCTATGGGATGTGAGAAACCAGCCGGGGACCAGCACATCCATCTTTGCAGAGAAACCTCCTGAGACAGCGTCTTGGCATGGCAGAGCCAGCACCAGCAGCTCCCAGAGCAAAGAAACACATACCAAGATGAGTCAGGAGTGAGCAGCAGCACCCAAGGGATGTGGCATCTGTACACAGTCCAACTCCCTGCATGGCCCCACCGCAGCCCTTCTGCCCCAGCCCCATGGTTATGACTCAGAAAGGGATTATGGGGCAACATAGGTGACTGTTGGGTACCAGATCACAAGAGGACATTAAAATGAGGTCCCTGCTGCTTTATCTCCTATGCACAAGGTGATGACTTCCATCCCTCTTTACAGGACTGGCTCCATTTGAAGCCAAAACCTTCTTCCATGAGGTCTCCATCATCCCACTGCACCCAGCCCTCAGCTCCAGAGCTGTGCACCATCCTGCCTTCCCCAAATCCTTTGCTTGATGACATTTACTTTTTCCCCTCCCATTCTTCCTCTTGACTAGAGATTTACCTCTTGTTGTTTTCCAAATAAAGGCACCTCGGAGGCACCTTGAACTCTGGACTGGCGCAAGCTTTACGAGGCAAGAGCTGGGTAAAGGCCTCAGCAGCACCTATTAATCTCTTGTCTTACTCATCCCCGTCACAGACACACTGTAAAAATGATATAAGCATTTCATTCAAACAGTGCTGTAGAGGGAGTGGGGAAGAGCATGGGGCCAATTGATTTCCAGTATGTCTGCTCTTTACCTCCAGGTATAAATACAACAGCAAAATCAATCGGAATAACATCATACCAGCCTTCTAATCACTTCTGTTCGTGAGATGCGCTATATATACTGCAGTGTTTCCTACAGCTTGTCTACAGGAGGCCCCGGCGCCTCCACATCCCCCAATTGTCCATGCACAGCCACATCTTTGCTCTCCCTCTAGTGAAAAGCTTCAGGATCTGCAGATCCGAATCACAGCTCTTCCCTGTTCCATATGGGAGGTGCCAAGAGGTCTCCCAAAGCAACATGCCTCATCATGTAAAAGCAGTACTAACACATGCTTGTTGAGTCCAGGGTTATGTTACCCCTTGCTAGAAGAGAGGTGCTTGTTCCCTCAACCCCTTCCCAAGTGGATGACAGCTTTCTCAGGCGGATGGACATCCAGGCATGCTCAGATCTGCTGCCAAGCACACCGAGGGAACAGTCACACTGATATAGATATATGGGCAGGGCAGCAGCAGCATCTGCTTTCTGCACACCCTTAGGACCCCATGGCTGCCTTTCACCTGTGGGCTTGCCCATGGCCCTGATGGCATTTCACCTCCTTATGAGCATCCAGCACCCAGAGGTTAAGTAACTTTACAGAAAGCTCAAGCCTGGAACAGAGCTGCCTGCTCCTCATGCATTTCCTTCCTGCATTTCCAATTTATCACAGCCCATGGCTTTTACCCTCTCTCTCCTGGCCCCCAGCCACTGCAGAGTGAGACTGTGACAAAGGAAAGCAGCCAGAACCACTGAAGGTCTCAGAGGCAACAGGTAGGACCACTGCAGCCTTTCTGCCCAAGATTTTTCCTGACCTTTACCGAGACTGGTGCCCAACACTGCTTAATAAACATCATCAATGGGAAGAAATCCCTGCCAGCAGCAGCTCTGCAGTGCAAACCAGAGCAGCAGCACATACTTCCCATCAGCCAGGACCAGCATATGCTGAGGGCAAGCGCTGGGCATGTTTCTCATTAGCTCATTGCCCAGCCACCTCCATCCCCCTTCCACCACTCCCCTTCCCATTCTTTGACCACCACAAAATCAGTCTTGGGTCGTCTTGATCTACTTGGAAAGCTTAGCCACCATGAAATCAAATCGCTTGTCCTCTGGCTCCAATCTCTTATTGAAACTAGTGCCAATGGAAGTGTCACTATCAATTTCATAATGTTATTGGATAGACGTAAAACTGGGCCAAGTCCCATATTCCTGATGAGCCATCAAAGGAGTGGGGATTATGGGTAAGGAGACAGGCAGCCCTGGCAGGAAAGGCAAAGGCTCCGGATCAATTAGCCTGACGAGGCTATCTTCCAGTCACATCACTTCACGCTGACACCAGCGCCTTCTCCCCAGGGCTCAGCTGCCCCTGTGCAAAGAAGGTTTATTTTCTTCAGCAGTAACTAGAGCCCGGCTGTGCATCCCCTCTCCAAATATCCAGTTTAGGAGACTCCCAAGACAATGAGGGATATTGCTGTCTTTACAGGACATTAATTTTCAGGCCTCCTTATTTTCATTTAATATTCTGTCAAGATAAAAGATAATCATATGTAAAAATAATAAATGCCTGCATTACTCAAAGGTTTCAAACTGAAGGAGCACTCAAAATGTAAAATACCTGGCACAACACATGGTTTGCCTTTGCTCTGTGTTTTTCTTCTCGGTTTTCTTTCAGGATCCGGCTTGGATCATGAAACTGAGCTAGTCAGGACCAGTCTGGTTCTTATGCAGTAATTAATAGTGCTTGTAATTTTTCAAGAAAAAAAAGAGTTTCCAGTTGTTGCATTTTTGGGGCCAACTTTTGACCTTTTTGTTTTTAAATGGAATTTTTATGAAACCATCAAGCACAACCATTGAGGCTGCAGATGTCAATGGACTGGGTTCACTTCCAGCAGACACCCTTGTGCCCAGTCCCTGCCAGCAAGGAAATGACTGCGTTTGCTCAGGGTGCAAAGCTGTAGACCTAAACTTAGAATCAGTGATGTTTACTTTCAGGCCAAAAGATAAAGCCTTACATGGTCAAAAAATAATAATAAGTTCTTGCAGCCATAGTTTGGCTGAGTTCATGCATGGCAGCAATGAAAATATAAAGCTTCTTTTTTTCCTCCACAGCCCTCCTTCAGATGATCTCCAGCAGTGGTATCAGTCTCCCAGATTTATTCTATCCCAAGATAAATAGTGTGTTGCTTGCAGAATCAAAATGTATTTAACTTGTATAATGGTTTAAATCCCGAATCGGCTCCTGCATTATGAGACTCTTCTGGAACATGAAGTCGATGTTAGAAAGATCCACAAACAAACAAACAAATCCTCTTTCCTTTATGCTGAGCAATTGGGAGAGGATGCAAGGCCAGGGCTTGGGCAGCCTTGGGGCTCCCCATCCCATGATGCCCACATTGATAACAGTGCTGAGGGTGTTGAGCTTTGCTGCAAGTCCCAGGATCAACGTTTGCTGAAGTGAGAATCACTAAAGAAATGAGGGTTTTGCAGGTTTTCAAGAAACCTTTTGTACACTTACAGGGCGGGGGGAAGCTCTCGACAGTTTCCAGGCAGAACTAATTGGAAAGGGACTAATGCTTTTTGGCTTGACTAATACCAATTGCAGCATCAATACACTGGTGTTTTCCAGGATGTCATGCCTCACTCTAAAATTTATAGTCCTTCTCATAAAGGTGATGGTTTTGCTTAGAAGTCATAGAAGTGACCCCTGGAGAAAGGCTCCAAAATTACAGTTTTCTCGGAGCTGACAGCTCATTTGCAAAGAGAATCGCTGGTCTGGGGTTCCCACCTGCCTTGCTGGGACACTCATCGAGTCTGAGAGGGGTCCTGCGGGCAGGGAGATGAAACAAGCAGGAGATAAGAGGTTCGGCAACAGAAGAGGGGGACAGAAACCAACTCCCCACTCGGAGAACTTGCTGCATTGCCAATCCACCAGCCCAAACAACCCCTTTAATAAATTAGAGAGCTATTCATTGAAATGGCTTCCTCTGTCCCCACGCTGCCAGTTAATCTGTAATTCAGATAGATCAGTCAGAAGGCAGGAGTCCAGCATATAAAATGATTAATTCCTCCAAGGCCTGGGGAAATTTCCTTTTCTAAACAGCATAGCGCACTCCCCTCCTCACCCATGAGCTGCAGGCATGGATGTGGCTCCCATCAGAGGTCAGTGAGGAACGCTGCTTGCATTTCAATACAGGTGCTAGTAAATGCATTGCGTGTCACTGCATCAATGGGTTGGCAGTCCCAGGGTGAGGGCTGTGCCACAGCTCTTGCAAGGAGCTTGTCTCACACCTCGCAACACAAACGCTGCTCAAAGCAAGAGGTTTTATGCAGCAAAAGGGTAAATCAACAATTAAAGCAAACAGGCTGGTCTGCAGAGATGCAGGATCTATCAATTCCTGTTGAGAAACAAGCAGCTGGTGCTCAACACGAGTGTGGAGGTTGGGGCAGAACACATCTCATCTCCCTGCTGTCCCAAGGGGAATCACCCCAGATCCACCTCTGCCCTTCACAACGTCAGGAGTTAACCAGGACACTGCCCTCTGGCTGGAAGACATCAGTGAAACAGAGCAGCTTCAGAAAAGAAATGAAAGGTGGCAGATAACCAGATGGACACGCTGCAGTGGGCGGTTGGGGAATAGGTACAAGGCATGTGAAGCTCCACGTGAGACCAGAGGTACCTGAACATGATGCCAGCCCTGGAGGCAGCAGGATCAAAGCAAACATCTTTCTATAACCAGAAGGGAGGCATGAAGAAAGGAAAAACTCTACTAAAAAGGACTTCTGAAAGGATGCAAGAGAATTGGGCGTCACAACAGTCACTCCAGGCTTGGCTGACACAAGTAATGGCCTGACTGCTTCACAATATGAAAGGACATTAAGGTGGACCTTCAGAGTCTCTTTTTGATTTCTGCTGATTCTTGCAGCCTCAGACACCAGCTTTTAAAGCATGAAAGTGTAAGAGCCATCATCAGCCAAATCCCTGTTTCTCTGCACATATTCCACACCCTACCCCTAAGCTACTTCAACATCCTGAAGGCAGGTGGGAGGAAAGCTGCCTCATGTTAGCCTGTGATCCACGAGGGCACAGAAACATGAGGTGTTTGGCATTTACCTCCATGACTAAGTGCTATCCCCTGCTCCACACCCCATGCCCTCAAAACACATTCCTTGCTTGCTGGCTTTGTAGCTCATGACAAGTGACACCATAACACTTCCATGCTGGGAAGCCAGACCTGAAGACACGTGGAGCTCAAGCAACTTCTCCATCTGCACCATGGAGGGAGCAGGAGGGAGTGAGTGGGATAAGCAGCATCCTCACCCCCATGGTGACAAGAGGGAATGTTAAAAAGGAAAAGTGAGCTTACACAAGGCTGGTGGCTTTCTGATTGGGAGTAGCAAGTGCCTGCTGAGCATCACATGAAGTGCCCCATGCACAAAGCCCACTTCAGGCTGCCAGAGCATCCTGCAGCAGACCCTGCCAAACACACTGCCAAGTTCACCTGGAGACATCCATCAGGCTGGTAACACCCTACAGCTTACAAATCAAGTGTGCAGGTAGCACAAGCATGCAATAGGAAAGCAGCACGAGGCAGCAAGAGCTGCAGTGGTGGAGGCAGTTGGACCACAACCAAGCCCCTTTCCAGAAGTAGCTATCAAGTCTCTGCAGAAGTAGTGGAATGGAGCCACTTTTCATCCTACCTCTCAAGGAAATCATCGCTGCTGTTATGCAGACACAATTATGCCTCCAGAGCCTTTTAACTGAAGCTCTTTAGAGCTGAGTGGGTTGATAGAAATCTATTCACAGAGCTGACATCGCTTGGCTAGGTAGGGACACTGCCACTGAGTCTAAGGCTGGGGAAGGGTCACAAAATAAGACTGGTGATGGGGGACATCTTAGACAATGCCCTCTCCTGGAGGGCCCTCCTCTACTCCCTTGACAGTATACAACAAAGGCCAGGCCAATTTTTCATCTTATTCTTCTAAGCTTCCTTTTAAACAAAATAATAATAGATGGGGGCTGCTTGCTTTCCTTTGGTCTTGTCCTCACTCTCTAGAGGGGATCACCACTCACAGAAGAATGGCTGCACACACGTTAGCCACAGCAGGGCAATGCAGAGTGACATAAGGCATCTCATCCCCAACACCTCCACGCTCCAGGTAGTCCTAAGCAATTCCTAAGCAATGCTAGGATCTGAGCACTGAGCAAATGAGAGCACAAGAACACGGCTTGGCCATCAGCCCCTTGGACACTGTGCCAAATCCATGCCCAGAGCAGAGGGATGCAGGAAGCTCTTACTGTGGGACCCTTGAACTGCATCGCAGAGCCTTTTCTGAGCTTGGCAGAGCCAGCTGGGGGCTGCTTTATCATATCTGCCATCTGCTTGTTTGCTTTGCCATCCTCTGCTCCTCCTGGCTACACTCAAAGACTCCTACCTGTTCTCCAAAATCTTTGCTGGGTCTCAGTAAACAAACCACAGGCAGGGAGGAGAATGGGGAGGGGGAGGGCAGAGGAGGAGGGGGAGAGAATCAAAATTTAATTAAAGATACTTTTGCTTCAGGGCCTCTGAAAATTACAGATTCATAAATCTCTTGGTAAATGCCCTGAGTGGTTGCTATGCCAGGCTGCCTACCAGTCCCACCAGGAGGGCCATAAAACACAAGCACACAGCTCAGTGGCTCCCTCCCTCCACCTCCTCTCCAACGCTGGCCAACCTAGAGCAGCCTATCAAGCCCCTGACAAGTGTTTCTGCAACCAGGAGCTATCAATCTGCACTCCATTAGTGGCGCAGCGCAGGGAGCTGCTTGTTCTGTTTGCAGCTGTGACACGATGAAAGGTGGGATGTGTGGGAGAAGCCATGGCAAGATGGGATCAGACGATCCCTAGATATATTGCTGGAAGCAGTGAGTTCTTCAAAAGCATATTTTCTAATGAGAATGGCTAAAAAACAACATACACCAAGAGGTGGATCCAGAAGGACTTCTGAGAGCACTACACAGATAACCCATCTTCTGATAATCCCCCAATGAATCAGCCCACTGTTTTGGTCTGTACCCAAGAGGAATCTTCACCAGGGGATGCACACATGCCATCCAGCCCCAACGTACTTCTCATGATGACAAAGATAGAGAGCATCTTCCACCAAACAGCAGCAAGAACAGGCTGTTTCACCACACACATCACTCGGCATTCAGTGAGGAACAGACTGAACGTCCGGCACATGGGGGTGTTGCACAGCTCTGCTATATTTAACAGAGCTCTCAGTACAGTCTCTGGCAGTGCTATGAACCAACATCTCTTTGCCAGTCGCCTGTCATAGGAAGGCTTGGAAAAGGGGAATCTGGGGTATTTTTTACCCTTTATTCTCAACTGACCACAACTTAAGGTGGGAGTAGAGCCTGTTCTCAGTAGCACGGTCAAATCCTGGCCCTTCTCTGACAAGCAGGTGGTTGATAAAGCGGTAATGAAATCTTGCTGGCTTTTCTTTAAAGCAGGCATCAGTGGGTGAGAATGGAAAGTTTCTTGCAAAGAGATTAGTACAGAATGAATTCATTTGCTGAGCTGTATCCCTGGCTAAATTGCAACAAGAAAAATAAAGAGAAGCTTTCAGAATCACTCAAGCCGCTGTGGGCTACACTTTGAACCATGTATCAGCTATTGACCCATCTAGTAACACCTATTTTCCAAGAGACTGAGTCAAGTGGGATAGAAAAGTGTTGGTTATAACAGGAAGCCAGGGGTAGATAAAGTAAAAAGCCATCCACCAGAAAGAAGAAAGAACTGTTCTGAAGAAGCATCACCCACACCAACTTTTGCCATTCCTAGAGCCAAGCTGAACACCCAGATCTTTCTAGGAAATCACAAGAATCTCACATTCCTCCCTTTAAGCAACTACTGTGCTTCTGATTCAGGTCATGAGCAGAAGCGTAAGAGCTGAAACCTGAGGCAGGAGTATCTGTAATGGGAAAGCTTTGGGAGGCAGCCAGTTCTCCAAACCTTCCCAGCCAAATCCTCCAAAGCACGGTTTGAAACACCCAGGACAAATATAGACTACTCGAATCAAGCCCACAAAGGATGGATGTCAACAGTCCACTCCGAGACACTGTTTAGTGTTTCTAGGCCATCTGCTGAAGGATGAAACCCCACTATGCAGAGGAGGGAGCACAACAGATTCCATCGCTACTCACGGGTACCTGAGCACTGGAGGGATGCAAGTTGCCATTAAGGCTGGTTTCCTCACAGCTCAGCTGCCCTCATCCTGCTGGGTCAAGAGCCTACAGGAGCAAAACTGGCGGTAGGTCCGAGTAAGGCTTTCTTATAAATGGATTTGTCTGACTTTATCAAGCTCTCTCTTCCAAGGCTGACTTCCAAATCAGAGAGGCAGCGCCTGGAAAGCTGCAGAGTATGGAGAGTAGAAATCAAGCCTTCCTGAGAAAAAGCAGTAGCTCACCATGCAAATCGCTGCACTAACAGAAGCACCAGTGAAAGGGACAAACAGGTCAGAGCAGAATTAGGGCAATATAAGTAGTGTGCATCTCTCCTATTCTACAAAATCATCCTAACATCATCCATGTCTATGGACTATTTGCGCACTCATGTGCCAATGTAAGTATTTGCAGTATCCAAATATTTATCCACTTATGTATCTAAGCAGTGCCTCATTTTATTTATAAAGTTAACAACACTTGTCACTATTTTAAGACAATGGTGCTTCTGTTTTCCTCAAAATTCCCAAAGTAGGGCAGTTCCCTGGGGATATGGCTCCTTCCTACCACGTCTTCACTGCAATTCAGGGAGGATGGCATGGAGGTGGTGAAATGGGATGGAGATAGAACGTGTGCCCGCAGTGGCTGGGGGAAGGTGGGCAGGCAGACAGAAAGATGCATCCCTGCATGCATACGGATGCATGTGACAGCAGGCATGCAGGCAGGGTTCAAGCTTAGAAGTATAGAATATGCTGCCACAGGGTATTTCTTTTTCAGTGTAAGCCACGGTGGCAGCTGACCCAGCTTTCTCCTTCTACCTGCCTAGTTGAATCTCCCTCTTTTCATGGCACTTTACACGCAGGAATGCGCAAACCTGGCATTGCTCTGCTTTTATTCACTCTCAGATAACTTTGCTGCGGATGGCCACGCCTGGTACCTCTCAAAGCTGAGCTCCTGTTTGCAATTACAGGCATCAGAACACCGCATATCATCACTCCTTAGGTGGGCAGAAAGAGCAAATCCTTAAGCAGCGGCAGAGACTGACCCTTTCACCAGCACAAGAAATAAGCATCCTCAGACCCCACAGACAACAGAGGTCATGCTCAGCTCCACATTCCCCATGCTGCTTTGCTTGTGGCATTGCCTTCTTCTTTATCCTCCCTTTTTTTTCCCCTTGAAGAGTGAAACTGCAAACAAGAGCTTATAAATTATCAATTCTTGATTGATTTTTCTGAGAAAAGTACACAAAACAATAACACAAGAGAGAAGAATAATTTAGCATTTCAAGCAGGGCACGGTGATGCTGCTGAGACAGCTTTATGTAGGCAGAGCGCTCCTGAGCCACCAGTAAGATCTCCCCACTCCAGACTCTTCCTCTTGCCCGTTGAAAACACAAGCAAAACCATACCCTTTTCTAGCAGCTGCCTTAAAACACAGAAACCTGTATATCCATTAGCAGGACAGTCCCCTTCCAACAGAGTTATCTGATAGTATGCACACATGAATGCAACTCCATGCACATAGGCTTCCACAGAGAAGACCTTGTGGCATGACAGGCCAGGACTGATCCACAACCGGGGGGCTTACCTGCAGCAGACCAAGACTCCTGCATAAAAGGCTACAGTTTCCATCCCAAAAGCTGCAGCACAAGCTAAGAGAGGCTATCAAGAGCAGAGCTGTTAAATCAGTCTGCATCATCAACTTTCTGATGATGGTTCACACAACTGCGGTCTTTCCCTTCACTCTTAGCTGCGTACTAGCATGGAGTTGGGAGCTCTTTTCCACCTGTAGACTCCTTAAGAAAATGTTCTGCCAAGTGTTCACAGCTCTAGAGTTTCTTCAGCAACACATGCAAACTCTGTTTTCTATGTGGGAAATTATAGTCTTTGCCCAAAAATGAGTGATAGCAGCACCACACCGTCTACTAAGAGGCTGCACATGTCACGGTTCAGCCATTTCATCAAGACTACAAATGACACCATACAGTGTTCTTTAGCCATACACACAGCTTTTAACTTCTGCTTATGGAATTAGCACAATATTGTAGCTAAAATGCCTTCCAGGGTAGCTAATGAAGCCACTCAGGGATAACCTGCTAGGTCAGTGGTAGGAGAGAGCAAAACAAACCACCCCAAATCCCTCAAAGAGCTGATATCCGGGGACTGAGGCTCTCCAGTGCCAGCATCTCTCCATCATGGCAGACTTCAGAAAGTTACCTTTCTTTGGAAGCAATGATTTAAAGGAGATGAAGAACAGGAGGCCAACACACCTACCAAATGCTTTACTCTCTGACATAACTAAAGGAGCCCTACAAGAGCTCGAGGATCCTGTTGTACCTGCTGCTCATAAACCAAGTCCCTCTTAAGTATCTTGCTGACTTCAGAGCACAGCAGACCACCAGCTGAAGCCCAGCACTAGACCAGATGCTAAATGAGCAATGCACAAAGCTATTACTTGTGTCTTCAGCCAGCACCAGATACCGGTTACAGCAGCAGCAGCGGTGGGTTTTGATATGTTTTGGAGTTTTTTAGATACATTCATTTGTTCCCATCGCTTCTGTTCTGTAACCTTTGGCCACAAGAGCCCACTGTGTTAAAAAGACAAGTCCAGTACCTGGATTAAGGTATATATAATTTTCATATATATATATATTAGGAATAGGGGAATATTATTTGGTTGGCAGTGAAAGCGTTTGTGCATGTGTCTATCAGCACTGGATTTCAAAGCACCCAGGGTCATTGCTTGGGTTTAATTGTGAAGAAAAGAGCATTTTCCATGCTGTCTAAACCTGGCTTACTTCTCCCTCCGCCTTTTACACAGAGTGGTTTCATTTTTGACCACACAGCAGAAAAAAAAATAATAATGATTTCGAAATAAATAAGATGCTGAAAGAGGTGGTGATTCGTGGATGGGAAATCGTATTCCTTCACTGCCGCAGTAATGATCTGATTAAGATCCAATCCTACCACATCCTTCATGTGCTAAGTCATCTTTACAGAGCTGAAGTCGCCTGAGGGTGAGGGATGGAGGGGAGGAGGTGTGCGGAAGGCTCCGATATAACACGGTATAGAAAGGATTGTGCATTTACCCTCTGGCCACCTTACAAAATGAGACATTTCCTTGGGCACCGAACACCTTTCCTGGGGATTTTGGCAGCAACGTCTTTTTAAAACTACAGTTTCATCCCTCTGAGATAATTTATGTGCATATCTGGATGCTCTGCAGGAGCTGGAAATCCAGCCATCCTTTTCACTCTGTTATTTCCCCTCTCTCCCCCAGACTTACCACCTTCCTTGCAAATCTGCCTTTCAATTCTCTCTCTTACTCTGGTTTCCAAGCTGCGTAGGAAACCACAAAGTGTGCCAGCACTGCTCTACCAAGCCCTATTCCTGCTGTTTCTGGCTAAATTTTGAGGATATAGTCAGAGTATCCGATTTCTTTTCCCCTTTTTTCCCCTAATCCCCCACTGCCTGCATTTGCTTGGGCAGAAACCTCAGCCATGCATCTCTGGTGCTGCCGACTCCCATGGATGTGGGATACCAGGAAGACTCCATCCTTTCCTCACCCCATCCCAGCAGGGCAGGAATATCATCACAAAAGTTCAAGAAATAGCCAAAACGGGCTGTTAATCTGTTCCTGCAATTCAGGAGCTGGGATATTGGACCAAAGGGAACTCATGGCTGGTTTGCAGACTTGATTGCGTGTCCAAGCTAACGCAGCAGAGCACAGCTGTAATTTGTCATATGCCACCAAGAACACAGCATGCACAGCCAAAATGAATGTTTTTTAGAGGGAGTGAGATAGCAGAAAACAAGCTCAGGCCCAAGTGACTTCATGGGCAAAGATTACTGGCTGCTGCCTGCCCCAGCCTGTGTGCTGCATCTTGGTAATCTTGGAGGGCTGTGCTTGATGCCATGTATAGGAGAACAGCATATTCTCTGTGTGCAGCTCAATCTCCTTTAGCAGAGTCATTTGGTTCCAACAGATCTCAAGACGAATTCAAACATCATGACCATAGCATACATGAGGGGAACACAGGGCAGGGCTGCACAAGGCTATCACAGCAAAGGCTGCAGCCAGAGAACAGCGTCAGCTCCAAAAACCTCCAAGAACTGCTTGCGTTGCCTGTCACCACAGAAATAAATCACTGCCTGTGCCTCTTTCTACACACCATCTTTCTTATTTTCTCCCACTTGTTAGTTCAAACTCAGCCAAATTCATTAGTTTAGGTCACATTTATGGATGACACACACTGTACAGCCACGAAACAATACTTTGGGTGCAAAATATTCTTGCTGTTTCCATTGCAGCTGAGGTCAGAAGAAAAACAAATTCACTAGGACTTAGCTGGTGGATACTATAGCTTTGTTTCCAACCACAAAACATTCCTCAAAAACAAGGGCCAAGGAAGTGCTGTTGTTCTTTAAACGTTACATTTCTCAGGGGCACGCATTGGATTATTGAGTGTAGGGAAGAAAGAGGGAAAGCTTTTGCTCTTGTTTGGGGGATTCATCTGTCTGCATTTCTTTTCTCATCATAAGTTATGTTTTCACTTATATTTTATTAAAGCACCCAGAGGCCCTTGGGAATGGATGCCCAGGAATGAAAAAAGAAAATGATATTAAAATGAAATTAAAAAACACCAGCAACAGGATCAGGATTGCTGCCTTCTGCGTGTGCGCTTTGTCTAGAATCAAGGCAAGGCTCAGCCTGATCGCCCCTACTCACTGACACCATTGCCACCCCAGAACTGGTGCAACCTCCTCACCCAATGCCACCCTCCTTTGAGATGGGGAGTTCAGTTATCCCCATACCTCTCAGACCTGAGGCACCACTCTCAGCGATGAGATAGATTAAGCCACAATGCCCGGCAGTATCTTGTGCCCTTGCACAAGATCAAAAATTATCCTATGACTTAGGATGAAGCAGTGAGGAAAATCCTCTCATGCTGCTGAATGCAGCTGAACACAGCTCCCCGCTCCTGCCCCATTGGCAAATTACTGGGATATTGTCACTAATTATCAGGCTCAACAAGTGAAATGGCACAATTTGCTACAGACACGCTGGAGAACCGATGCAGAAAGCAGCCCTTGGTGCAAGGAAGCCTGGGGAGAGTGGAGGAGCCTTTGAGGCAGGGTGCTGTGGGGCAGCCCCACAAGTGCCATGTCCTGGCACAGGAGGGGGTGCCACAGGTGGTGATGTTGTGTTTGCATTTCAGAGTGTTTGGCTTGGCTTTTTTTGCCTGATGTTTACTTCAAGCATCACACTCTGAGGGCTTATAAAGAGGATTAAGTGGTGAGGAGGTTTCAAAGAGTTAGGGGGAATTAATCAAGCGGTAATCAGAAAGGAAATTAATCTGAAGAGTTAATTAATCAGGCAAGGCAGGGAGACTGCAGCCAGTCATCCCTATCACACCTTCCAGCTTGCTATTTCATGCACTGGCACGGCAGCAGGGAAGGGAAAAGGCAATCCAGGGATGAGAAGGCAGGCTAGGGATGCCCAGCCACCCCTCCACACTCTCTATGGAAAACACGGAAGCCCAACAAGGCCAGGAGGTTTCCATACCCCATCCCACCATGCAGGGACTTCAGTGAGGACACCTCCACCCCATGGGATGAGCACTTGTCATCTGCCTAACTCAGCCCAGGTCAAAAGCTTCCAAAGGCTGAGGCATCCATTTCAGAGACTATCCTATGCTCCTCTCGTGTCTTTCCTTTGGAAATGGGATCTAGACATGCAACCCACAGTTTTTTGATTGCTTAATTGATCCTATGCACCCCACATTCTCCTTCCAGCATCCTAAATAGTCTTTTTACTTCTCTGTTGTCCAACTGTTCTCAATATGCACCACTGAGGATCACTTCCCCTTCACTCTGGCCTAGCTGCATTTTACATAGTTAGCTTTTCTTTTTCTTAGTCTTTTCTTATAACACATTCCCTGCGGAGCCTTAATCATTTTAGTGGCTCTTCTCTGAATTTCTTCCAAAAGGCATCAGGCAAAATGTTTTTGCTCTTGTCCCTTCCAGACTGCATTTTGACTAATGCCTGTATCCCTTGGGATGAGACATACCTTGTGCAGGCTACCTGATTGGGGATGCTCAGCCTTCATCACATCCCGAAGCACTCAGGGGAAGACAACTCCACAGTTCACAGGGACTGCAACACAATGCATCTTAGAACTTACAAACCTGGTCCAGTTTGCAAAGACATCCGAAATCTCATTAAGTTCACCATTATTATTAGAGTCTTTTTATGCACAGAGTAGACATTTTAATTGCCTCGATGAAGGAAGCAACTTCTATTGTGTGCTTTATAGACCGTAAGCAAAAGTTCATCTCTACGTGCTGCCTACAACCTGCCTCCAGAGAGGTGCAGCCAGCTGGAAGCTGAGCCCAAGCTGCAAGGGGTTATCCAGCAGCCCCAAATTAGAGTCTTCAAAGCCCCTTCCTCAGGGGGCAGCTGGACCCACCCTTTCCCATAGTCACCCAGTGATCACCGAGGTACTTATGGGGGCTGCTGCCTACTGTGAGATGAGTTCAAACCTCACAGCACAGCTCAAACCCACGACAGCGCAGCTCAGGCAGGCTGTGTTATCCCAGGAAACAACAGTGTCTTCCCCCAGCATCCTCAGGTATGTGCCATGGCAATTAGGGGAACAGCACAGAGAGCTCCCAGATCACTCAAGGCTCCCACATCACCACTACCTTGTCTCTTTTTCCTTTTGACATATAAAGGTTATTTGCACACATCCTCTAGAAAGAAAAGTAACCTTGAAACAAAAGGGGGAAAAGGCAAAAAACTGCAGTTATTGCCTAACAAAAGCCAAGTTCTGCAGAATCCAGAGGGAATGGTGAGCTCCTCCAGAAAAACACATATTTATGGATATCCTGACCCAGAGAAACAGCTCCTCATGGATGTTTTTGTACGAGGAAAACCACGCTCTTCTCCCAGCCCCCTGTGCTGCCTGTCTGTAAACTGCAGGATCCATTTCATTAGAACTCACTTCTCCTCTGACTGGCTAGTATAAAAAGTTGATTCTAATAATTTCTAGCCTGCACAGTACCACAGTGCTCTGACCACCACCAGGTATCCAAAACGCTGGTTCTGATCTGGAAATCTCTCCATTCAGAGCCAGGGACTCTGATACCTCAGCAGTCGATGAGTCTCAGTGTGGTACCCCAAGAGCAGAGATAAAAGAGACGCTGCTGCTCTTCTCCACACTAATAATGTCACAAAGAGGGCACTTTAACAGACAGCAGCTCCTTTCTTTTGATATCCCCTTCCCCTCCCGCCTCCAACAGAGACTAAGGCATGAAGATCTAGTCCCTGGGGCGGTTACTACTGTGCACTGACTTTTAGGGGTGCAGTGCTTTTTACTGTTGTTTTTCAGGTGGCAGTTCAAAGGAAAAGGAATTAACCCCTTGCACAGCATCTGAAACCACTGCAGGAGGACCCCCACAGCGTCCCCAGGTCACACAGAGAGGGAGATGTGTTGGTAAAACACTCCAGGATAAACTGAAAGAATAAACACTGCGCACATACACGGAAATACATAAGCGTGGATATAAATATGAGCAGATAAACGCACACCCCCTCAAATGATGCTATCAAATGCATTACTATCCAAATCCCTGCAGAGCAGTAGACCATCTCCAAGGTCATATTAACATGGAAGTAATGTCATTCCATTACCCAGACTCCTTCTCCCTCTCTTAGTTTCTATGTTGATGTTTGCACTCTTAATTTCAAACACCAGCCGTGTATCTCATGGCCCAGCCTGGGACTGCTTTGCTCAAGTGGTAGTAAACACATGGCTTAATTCACTCCTTCTCCAGGAAAGGAAAAAGCAGCTTTTCCTGCATGAAATACACACGTCCACCAGCGCGATCATCGACGCAGGGTGTGCTGAAAGCTTCTGGAACTAACTCGTGCTCAGGGAACAACCGGAGCGCACAGGGAGGGAAGAGGAAAATCCGGACATGCTGCTCTTGTTGGGAGAAAAACACCCACATTGGCAGCACCTAATTCACCTGCCAACAATGCCCCGCACAAGCCTCCTCAGAGCCGGGGATGCAACGTTCTGGGTTCAGCAGAAGCAGTCATTTTTATCCTTCGTAGTGACATGCAGCTTAATGCTTTGTGCTGAAGGGTATTTGCTCATGCTCCAGGTGAGGGACGGGGTCATTAAGATGAATGCTGGACAGAGTGGTTAATACTGGGGGGCATCAGGGAGGGAGGGGTGAAGCAGGCAGCAAGGAAAGCTCCTGAGAGGGAGGATGGAGAATAGAGCAGGGGGGAACCACCACGGCCACTCTGCCCTACGGCCAGCAGCCCTGGTCCACGCAAGACCTTTACCAGCTTCTCCATGCTGTTTGTTCTTTGGAGCAGAGAAGTCTTGAGACAGGTGGGCCCTTGGGGTTGGAGCATGTAATATGTCCTAGAAATCTGGCTCCGCTTCTCCTGTCCAAGCCCTAAATCCATCCCCCCATGCTGTACACCGGCTTTCTCTATTTTCCCAAAACTCTTCTACCCCCTCCACAAATCTTCCTGAAGTTCAGGCCGTTGCTGCTTGTCTATTCACCTCCTGTAACACCTCCAAACTCCCTTTTTCCCGTTCACTGCCTGCAGAAGGCTGTGATAATGTAACCTCCTTCACACCTCATCTCTTCTCTAGCTGACATTCTAACAAAAAAGTTTAGTAACAATCCCCAACAAAAAGCACAGTGAAAGAGCGTGGGAAGCACTTCTCATTGGCAGATGCCAGGGAGATCTGCCAGGAATATGCATCTCAAAAGACTCTGAGCATACACTTAGACTTCTCCCAAAACCACTTGGTGGCAAGCCCATGCTGTAAGAAGGCCACAAGGGTGATCAACAAGCACTCCCACTCTTCAAGATGATGCTCAGGACAGCATTTCAGGATGGTTTTCTCCTCAGCATGTTTCATCTTTGGGTCTCCCAGCCTTTAACTAAGTCTGATGGATGTCCCCAGTGCTCACTTTGCAAGCAGTGGTGAGAGACGCAGCTCCAAATGCTTCTGCATCTGCCTAATGAGGAACTTACCCCTCCTGGGCAGCTGTGGAGGGAGTCTGCAGTGATTAGTCTCATTAAGCCTCTGAGAAAGCTACTCCAGCATCAAACTGATGAACTATCCAAGGCAGACTTGTTAGCAGAGGATAAATGAAAATCCAGGCTTGGTATTTTAACAATCTGCAAGGCATCGTTTCTGCTCAGATGGCCCTTAACCCTTGCATGCTCTGGATGCCTCATCTGGCTGCTGGTCACAGCAGGGAGCAACCCTTCTCAGTTTCCAAGCCCGTCTCTGTTCCAGTCTGTTCATCAGGACCATATAAACTTACTCTGAGTCACTGTGAGCAAAGCTCTCTAATGAAACATTTTAAGTACTGTCCCCTGCTCCCATCATACCTACCTCAGCACTCATTAGACTTTAAACCCAGGACTGGTGAAGCATAGTAGAAGAATTTCACCAGGATTTGTCTATTAATTCCCCTTACTACTTTTTAAACTGCTATGCTTAGAAAAACACTGGCACAGTTGTCCTCAACTAGTAGCCACTAACAGAGTTATCTACCAGCTGCTTTCCCAGTAAAGCTCAGCTGATCTGGTAAAAGAAAGCTTTCCCCTAAAGAAAGTACCACTGGTAGGACTTGGAGCTGCTGTTGCAACTGATAAGGCTGGAGCAGAGGCTCATCACCAGGTCCTCACTCCTCCTGAAGTGTACACACAGTGTCTCCCTGCCTCCCAGCCCACATTTCCTGTGTCTGCAGCAGAAGAAAAGGCACAACCACAGCAAAAGCCTAATCTGTGCGTTCGTGATACACCCCAGAAACAGGGATAAACTACCTCAAGCAAGCCCATTTATTTATCCTCTAGGAGCCAAAATTTACTAGGAACATTTCCCTCAGCCTACGATTTCTAGGAGATTACATCTTGATATCCTGAAGGCTTTCTTTGGTACCACAAAGTGTTTGACCCTCTGTGCCTCAGCAGCTGCAGCATACGGCATCAACTCAGGCAATGCTGTCCTCAGCTCTCCTCCTCACCCAAAACACATGCAGGAGTGTACATCACCTATTTCCAGGCTCTGGACTGATGATTTTAAACTCAAATCTTCAGTCCTGTAGTAAGTAAATCAGGAAGGTACTGAGGTGGTTTTGTTGAACCTGATCTGAGCTTGATGGAAACATGAGGTCAATAATGGCAAGCTGCCACATAGTTTTCCCTGCTCAGCAGTAGCATAGGACAGACTTTGGCTCCAAAGAGATGGGGTTGTGTATTTTGCTTTAGTTTTATTGCTTGACCAAGACACTTGTATGTACCTGCTCAACAATTTAAACTGACAGAGCTGTGCTGGATTCAGTATCAACCAAACCAAAGACAGCATCCTTCAGTAGAAAGTCTCAAGGACTGCAACACATACAGCGGAGCCACATCCATGGGTAACGCATCTCCCATAGCTACTGCGCTCACTAGGCCAATAAAAGAAATCACAATTCAAACACCAGTTTTCCATCTCCCACACTGCTAACCAAAATGGGAAACACTTGCTGCTCTCTCATCCCGCCAGCCTCCTCCTGCCTTCTCCATTCACACCCTAGAAAAGACACAAGCACTGCCTCCCCTTCTCCGCCACTGCTCAAGGCACACCAGCACTTAGGAAATCGTCAGTGCAAATTCCAGCCAAGATAATTTATCCATCAAGTCTGCCCAACAGCAGATCTCCCTCCTAGGTTCTGCAGCTCAGTGAAGTTACACAGGCGCATACCATCAGCTACTAACAACTTCATAAAGCTTCTCCCTACCTTTATCTCCCTGAGATACCTTCACATACAGCCATGCTCCTGTGTGCACAAAGCACTGAGTGGAGTTTCCTCCTTCCCTACCTGCTTTGGTAAGGGTGATGAAGCATTAGGCGGTCAAATAAGCACCTGGCTGTGGTGTTGCCTCTCCATCATCCTTCCTCATCCTCATTCCTTGCCTCCCAACAGCAAACTGCACAACGCCTTTGCATGTCAGAAAGCACCATGCTATCCAAAGCATGCTGTAGGCAGTGATAGTGCAAGGGCCACCAAGTTTCCAGAAGGCTCATGGGCCACAGAGGTCAGAGCCACAGAGGCTCAGAGGTCCTGAAGCATGTGGGGCTTTGTATGTACTTGGCAGCATAGCACTGACATCTGAAAGTAAAACACTTGGAAATGTCTCCTGGGAAAAGCTCTCAAGCGCTAGGTTCAGGATTGAAGATTCTCCGCTAAGGATGGAGGATGTTAAAGGACCTGGAATTTGCACAAAAGCCTGATGGCTTCGAGAACCACATATGGGTGAAAATATAAAGTCTAAGGGTAAAGCCTGACTGAGGGAAAATGTGTAGATTTTTAGTAAAACCTTTAGATTTAGTAAAAGATTCAATCGACTGAATTTCAGCTGCCCTTTTTTAACAAAAAAAGCAGAACCTCATTATTTTTGGGCAGATTAATAAAAAGCCTGCCCATGCAGGTGGTCTCAAAACCACTGGCTCAAACTCTGCCAAAGCTCTGGCAGGAATAAAACCAAACCAAGCGCTATGCCCTTTGTGGAAGCATCCCTAAACCCAGCGCAGATTTTAGCTTCTCTGTTGGGATGAGGAAGAGACTCTTTCTGGTGTGACCTGATCACAGCACGTTCAGCAGAACTTAAATCAATGCCTTTACCTATACAAATCAGGAGGTAGGAAGATGCCCTGCTTTACCCTTGCAATTTCATTTTTAATATGCCAGGGTGGAATACATGTGCTTTGCTGATGAGGGGGGTTTGGCACATGCTGACATCCCATTAACTCCTGTATGATGTTAATAGACAGTCACAGCCAAGAAGCATTACTTGAAATGTTTAAGCAGAGAGAATAAGCCCAAATCACTCCTAAGTACACCAGTAGCATAATAAACTTAGATAGAAAACAAATGTAGTGAAGATCATATGTTTTGTTATTAAGAACTAAATGACAATATAAAAAAAGGGGAGAAAAACCCACAATCCAGCTGCCCTGCAGCATCAGAATGGAAGGGGATTCCTGCAGACACCAAGAGTTGAAATCAGGCTGTATCTAATTTTAATTTCTATCAGAACACTTTACATCAAGGGAGACTGAAAGCAAACAGGAGATAGAAAAAATAATACTCTTTAAATTATTTTTCTTTAATCATAATAAAAAGAGAGAAAGAAAATGAAATAATGGTCAAAACAGCTAAACTAAGTCTTACTGGAAAATTCAGCAATATTTCCTCTCTTGGTTCCATGCACCAGGGGGACAGACCTGCAGCAGTCTATAGCAGCACTCAGCAGTCCAAAAGGCATGAAGTCTCATTACCAGATGTTGCTACCAATTTAATTCCAGGCTGAGAAACTTGTCAAGGCAGTAAATGTTCTGTAAATCTGTCAAGATATTTCCCATTATATACACCTATATGCACACATCTTGCGTTTGTTCTCCTGGCTGATGTGCAGAAGAAATTAATAAGCCTAACTTTAAATTTATAGTAAAAAAAAAATCAAAGAAATACTAAGAAAAAAATTATTTAAGAGCCTAAATGAGAGGATGAAGCAGTTGGTCTATGAAAACAAATCACCCTGAACTACCTTCAATGCCTTATTTTCCCCTGATTGAATTACAAAATTAGTCAATGACGACTGTAATATATTTGGGCTTAGTGAAATATTTGATAGTGTCTCAGGAAAAAACTTCCTTGAAGAATTAATACAGACTGGCTTGGATATGAGCACTGTCATACAACAGTATTAATAATAACAGTAAATTTGATTTACATGGCTCTTCCCTGCTAGTGCTGGTCTGGGTGGCACAAGTCTGGCAAAGCTTTAACCCAGAGAGGCTCACCACGTTAAGGCTGGGTTTATCTGACATCCAGCTTTCTCAGAATCACAGGTTGGAAAAAAGCATTAGGAACAAGTCCAACCTTTACCACACCACTGCCAAGTCCGCCACTAAACCATGTCACTAAGGGCATCATCTACACTGTTTTTGAACACTTCCAGGGATTCCACCACTGCCCTTGGCAGCCTGTTCCAATACCTGACAACCCTTTCAGTGAAGACTTTTTTCCTAATATCCAGTATAAACCTTCCCTAGCACAACCTGAGGCCATTTCCTCTTGTTCCATCACTTGTTACTTGGGAAGAGAGACAAGTCACCTTGTTAAGTGGCACCAAAGGCACAAAATAGATCCTGGGCTTTTGTTACCCCAAAATTATGGGGTTTTCTTCACTTTTTATGATATCAGACATCTCTCCTCCGTAAAGATTATATCATAGCTTAGTAAGTAAGACAATGCTAATTATTACCCCAGCATCAATCAGAAAAAGAGCACACATTGTTACAAGCACTTTGCATAAAGACATGCTTTGCTTATTCACACAGACCATGCACTTACTGACTGTGGGAAACCCCAGATCTGTTTCACTCTTCCCAAAGCAGGGCTGAAGCTGGAACCCAAGGGAAGCACTGCAACACCCCCCCGGGCCCGACCCAAGAGCATCCCTGTGTGCCAAGAATGCAGAGCCAGCCAGCAGCTCCCACAGAGCTCTGCAGCCTGGAAGGAGAAGAGGCAGAAAACAGCCTCCAGGATGGGGATCTGCAGCTCTGCACTGCACCGTGAGCAATACATCTCAGCCCAAGGGCAAGAGTGGCTTTACCTGCCTCCCCAAGTGCCAGCTCCACTTTGTGTAATGATTATTAAGCCCTGTCAGCAGATATGAAACCAATGGACGCAGCTCCACAAGGCAAGTGCTTCAAAAGCCACCGAGACGCCTCTGCTTACCGGCTTTCATTATCCATCTGGAAAATTGCGGATGTTACAAGAGCTTTTAGAGCATCAAGATGGAATCGTTTTGTCAGCAAAAAAAGGGCCAGTTCTTCCCTGCCCCAACCCCAGGAGCTGTGTCTGCACCACAGGCTTCTGCAGCCTGCCTTGCATCAGGACGCCAATGCCATCACGCTGCCCATCCCAGAGCAGTACCAAGCATCTCAGCCCATGCTGTGTGAAGCTCTCTTTGGAGGAAAACAAAGTTTTCCCTCTAACACCAATTCACAGCCTTTTGTCTGACTCTTTACTGCATTAAGCTGGAAGAAATTGCTGTTTGCTGGGGAGGATGAAGCATGCCCTTGGACAGAGAGAAGATGGAAATGCAGGTTCACTGGCACCAGCTCCTCCTATAGCTGGTTCAGAAGGAATGAGAAGCAAGCCAAAGAGGTTTTTTTACCTGAAATCTAAGCAGACCCATCCCTTTTCTTTGCTATAATCGCATGGGTTTTCATCCTCTGCAGTTTTTGAAGCTGTTGTGCTGCTTTGGCTCGAGTGGCATCAAAGGCAGATGTGGCAAAACCACCTCACCAGAGGCTGTGTTTCTCAATGGGGTTCAGATCAAAAATGGCTTTTTTCCTTTTCTGCAGGGAAAACCCCTCACTGGTTACAGAATGAGGCCTTTCACCCACATCAGAGGGCAGCCAGCAGAGCCACAAAACCACCTCAGCCCAGCACCAGGGTGTGTACGATGCTGGGCTGCAGCACAAGGGTCCTGATGAAACAGCTCCTTCCAGAAGAGGCTGGTAACTCCTGCAGATGTTGGGCTGAGGGATTAAACCAACTGAAGACCACTGTCCCAAACAGAAACTGGATTATAACCCTGCCCTTCAGACACAAAATAATAAAATCCAAATGTGATTTACTCCTCCTGTGCACAAAATACTACCCAGCTGCCTTTGTGTACAGGTATATCTTCTGGTCCATTGATTTTTAATAGCATAACTGTGGATTGAAATGAGACGCCTGAGCATCAAACAGGGTTCTGCACTGCTCCCACCTTCATCAGCACACACCATACACTGATGCTGATGACAGCGTTTCTCAGGGCCTCCCAGGACATAGGCAAGTTTGTTATTGCACTATAAGAAATAGAAGCTGGAGATGGAGCAAGCCCATCAGATCATCAGATGCTCCAGTGCTCTCTACAATTTACTTCCTCAGTGCTTTTGCCAGTCAAAGCTTGAACAGCCCAAGTGACAGCTCCTATCAATTCCCTTGAGAGGTTATTCCACTGCCTCCAAATTTCTAGGCATTCCTTCAAACACATTCAGCCCCAAACAAAGCAGCACAGTTCTCTTTCTTCTTTACATTTCTCTTCACAGCTCCCAAACCCTTCCCTTGCCAATACTGTCATTCACATCACAGTCACCTGTCCCCTGATCAAGAGCAAAGCTCTACTGCTCCAGGGCTTAAGGATAGAGCACCAGTTCTCAGCATCCCTGGCTAAACGCAGCATAAATGAACAGCAATCCTACAGCAAGCCAAGAGGAAGAGGTGATAAACTCACCAGGGACATCCTCCCAAAGGACCATTTATCAGCATTAACAATAGCAAAAACCTTTTTCAGAGAATAATTGGAAAACTGCAGCACAGACAAACTACAGATAAGTTGCTAATTAAAGCCCTTTTCTTCTTCCCACACTGCCCTGCACCTTAGTAAAGCCACATCAAAGTTGACATTTAGTTGTTTAGTTGTCTATTTGTTAGCTGCCTTCAGAGACATAAGACAGTGCAGAGGACGCAAGGTTTGTGGAGGTAATGTCTCTTCATCAGGCTAGTTATAGTGGTTGAAAAAATAGCTTATCCTGCTGCTGTAGATACCTGTTCTGGAAATAAACAGAATTACTCTGGCTCTGTGCTGTCATTCCTGCATCTTTTACTAAAGCAAAGCCCCATGAAGACAGAAGGACAGACACCATCAGGCCAAGCAGTAAACAGGAGACAAGGAGCGGGAAGGCAGGAGCATCATTGCTACAGAAAGGAGTTCCCTGAGGATTAGCACCTTCTGCATGGTCCTTGGGGTGACTGAGCCTGGGTGATTTCACAGCTGTGGAAAAGATGTATGCAAGCAGTTGGATGAGGAACTGGGACAACTCAGTTGCTCCTGAATGGCAAGTGGATGAAGGGCATCTTCCTGACCCTGCTGTGCAAGGGAAGCAGCCATGGCTCATTCTCACCTTCTCCTTCCTCAAGGTTGTGCCCACCACGTACACAAAAGGAGAAGCCAGATGAGGCTGAAACAGGAATGGCTTCAAAAAAATGACTGAAAACCCCTAAATTTCCACAGCTTTCCTCCATCTCACTTTGAGCTCACATCGCGCTGAATCACAGGTAAGACAAGGGTCACTTGCACAGCTTCAGACGCTGCAATGTTACAACCACTTGTGAAAGTCAGCGGTGAGACTCCTGCTAATGCAGAACTGCTCTGGGCAAATGCAAGTCGTACCATGGGGCTCCCTTGGGGTGAGTGCTGCATCTGGGGTCCAGCACCCATTGATGTCCAGAGCAGCTTTGTGCCCTTGTGAGCAAGGGAGGTCACCATGAGATGGAAGAGCCTGCAGAATGTGGTGTGAAAGAGCCTTGGGGCTTCCTGGTCACCTGAAAACTACTGATCTGACTTTTTCTAAATGCTTTTAGTAGCTGCCCAAAATAGACACCTTGGTTTTGTAAAAGCAGCTGGAATAGATAATGGCTGGTCAGTGCACTTTACATTTCCTTTATAAATAATCTCTTCATACATCTCAGTGAACGAAAATGCTTTATTTCCAAGTCTAAATAAATCCTGACCTTCCGTTAACCATTTCTCTTGCAGGGTCATTTGATGCATGTCTCCAGCCAAGGGCAGCTCCTTGCTCCTTCAGGCAGCAACAAGAGACAGCAGCACCCCATCTTTCAAAGCCTTCACTGGGCTTACACTCTCTGTGACCAAAGAACAAGGGGTGTGAGCATTAACTGCTGCAGTGAGCACAGATCTGCCTTCATAGAGAGAGGAGGCAGGAGTAAGTGCCTTGTCACAGCACCTCTCTATATACGTACATATATGTCAACTATACAGTGGAGCGGTGGGATCTCTCAAAGGTTTGCAAGGAGCCCAAGGGCTGTGTAGTGGCTTTCCCTTGCTGCCACCATTCTGGTTATGAACTGATGGCTCAGCAGAGAGTAAGGCACTTAGCAGCAGTTTGAAGAGCTTTATGCTTTGTCACCTTGAAGGCACTAAATAAATAAATAAATAGCACAGCTCGCACTTGAGCAGAGTATAAACAGGCATTTATAGAAAGAAGCCCCAGCGAAACCAATGCCCTTTCAATGCACTTCCCAGGCAAATAAAATCAAGAAATACCGAGCGCCAGCAGTATATCGAGGGGCTTTTCAGGCAAACACAAGCATACCAACAAGGAAAAGCTTCAGCTTCCAACAGCCCCAAAGGCATTTCTGGGGCTCAGCTCCTCAGCACCGCTGGGCTCTGCACATCACACACCCGCGCTCAAAGAAAGCAACAGCAATCTGTTCCTACATCCAGTTCATTAGTATGGCTCACTATACATCCCTCAGACCCCGTGGTTAGCTGTGGCTTTTAATGTACGGCTGCTTCTCTCCTGTAGCCATGCCAGGCTGGCTGATATCACTTCACTCTCTCTTTCTTCCTGCTCCTGTTACATGGCAGGCTCCCAGGAGGATGAAATGAAAGGGCCCTGATCACAGATTTCTCCTCAGCAACTAACCCTTAAGGTGCAGGCTCTCCAAGCTGCAGAGCGTTTGTTCATGCCTATGCAACTATAGACAAATAATCAAGGAAAAACAACCAGTTCATGATTACAGTCAGGCTTAGCCAAGGCCAAACACGTGTCAGAATTAAGCCTCATCTGAAAGGTAGGTCATGGATCTTGTATATTATTTTTATCCCCCCTTTAAAGCTGCAGCAATAATTGCACATTGAAGGAGGAAAATAAAAATAAGAGAGAAACAAAAGAACTCCAAATCAACAAAAGCAAAGAGCCAGGCACCCAAGATATTCTTGCAGGAGCTGGTCCTCTTGAATCAGAACCCTGGACTGTTCTGCAACTGACTCAGCGGACAGTTACCATCTGTTTATGGAAAAGAATGTTAATAACTCCCAATCATAATCAAATAGGCAACCACTTTAAGTACCTATTAACTAATGCTAAATTACAATGGAAGAGCTCTGCAAGTATTTCTGACATCCACGTGCGCATCATCAGTGCCAGCACTTTGATCAGGGCTATTAGAACAAATAGCAAGTGCACTGAGAGCGATGCGATTCCTCACACATTACACAAAGCGTGGGCAGTATTTATTTACTGTTCTTTCATTTCTCCCCCACCTCCTTGTTGTTTCTGCCTGTTCAGAGGGAAAGCATGAACATGCACGTGCGCAGATGTACACACCGCCCACCACAGCAGACCCCAAAAAGCCTGGGCCCCTGTGTTTTGTGTTTCTGTCTTAGGCTGAGCTTCCACCCATATGGATTTTCTGATGCCCAGAGACGCATTTCCATCAGTGGGGCATCACCTGAGTTGTCATCCTCTATTTAGCCCCACTACCTCCATGATACCTATAAGGGCATCTCTATGCCTTTTCTCCATTTCCTCTGCGTGGAATGGGCTAGCAGGTCCAAAAGCTGCAGCAGAGAAAGGAAAGAACCAGGCAGGTAGAGCTGTGCACGCACACTCACATGTGTACAGAGAGGCAGCGCGATCATACGCTTTATTTCTTTAGGAAATCAGATTAAAAAGCAATCGACTCTTCACCAACTGTAACCAGGTCTGAACCATTAGCTGGCACTGCCTCCATCCAAGGAAGAAAACATCATTTGGAGAACACAAGTAGTTTTTAATCTCAGAGCTTGGAAAATAGTTCCTCTCAGCAAAACAAGAAGTGCTCTTGTCTCTGCATTTTCTCTAGCACCTTTCTCCTAATATCACAGCAAGCTCAATTTGTTTGTATTTTGTCTTTAAAGTTGTGCAGCACCAGGAATGCATCACACAAATATGCATGAGCACACATTCCTTATCCCTAGGCACTTGCAGATGTAAGAGAAAACCAAAAGGAGTATCCATTTCAGTCCATCAACTCAAGCACTTACATGGCATCCATCGCTGCCCCATCCGAATGTTTTGTAAGTCCCAGGACTTTTCTGTGCTGTTATTCTCCTATGAACTTTCATTTTTGTTAAACCCGGGACTTGTGTGTGGCTTTTTTTGTATTATATCATGAAATTTGATTTCCTGTCATCTGCTGGGATTAAACTTTGATCAGAAGAAAACCCAGAATGTGAGGTGTAAAACCCTCCACCTCTGGCGCACGGTCAGGGAATGCGGAACACTGCGCCCAGAGCAAGCAATGACTGAGCGCAGGATGCCAGGCTCCTTACTACCATGTGGTTAATCCCACCTGCAAAATCCACTCCCCTGGGACATGGCAATAAACCCAAGGGCCCCAACTCCCAGTTTCTTGCATTGTAAGATCCTATTCTTATTCCCACATGAATACAAGGCTTTAAAGAGCATCTCAGCCTCCCCTCTGGCTACGTCACCCTTCAGCAAGTGGTTGCAGCCCATGTTTGCGACTTCAATGTGTCTCAGTTTTTACATTCACTTTTCGCTGTGGTTTCCCTCCACTCTCTCCATGTTACCCTTGTAGCACCACAAAAAAAGGCGCTTTGTTTGCCATGTCCCTACTGCAGCCACCACCCCAGATCCAGTGACCCCCCAGATGCTTCAGTTCATCCCTATTCCCCCCCAGCTACTGGAACCAAAATCTCCAAGCAGCCAGAAAAGGGATCTGACCTCTGCCATCCCATGCTAATGAATTTCCTCTTCGGAAAGAGCAGGAAAAGGCAAGAGGGATGGCACAGAGCCAGCCTCAGTGAGCTCAGCCGCAGGACACCAAGGAGCCAGGAGCACAGCGAGTCACAGCCCCTTTCACAAGGAGCTTTTGTTGACGCCACCACTCCAGCCCATTGACAGCACACTTGGCAGCACAGGCTTTTCCACCACTTGGCTGTTGGCTGTATCAGTACCTGGGTCATAACCAGAGCAGTGGTTCTGCCAGGACTCATGCAATGCTTCAAGGGTGTGTGTGCTACCAGCCAGAGGAGGGCAAATGTGGGCACATCATCCTCTTATAGTCCCGTATCTCATAGACCTCTCATAGTCTCATATGCCCCAGCATACATGTGTCTCAAGACACAGTGACTTTCTTCCCAGCAAAGGCAGCTGGGATATCGGACACTTGATAGCCCATTAGTCCACTTTTAAGCCTGGTGGGCAACCCAACAGGCTGGCCAAGGGGGACCTTTTCAGCCCAATGTGATATCCAACCTTCTCAGTCGAAGTTCACCTCTCTCTCTGAGATGAACCATCTGCTTAAAGCTAGGAAACACAGAAGGAAAAAGATGTGCTCAGAGACTCACGAGGTGCTGTGGGTAATGTGTCCAACATGAGCACATAATGTTCTGTGTCCGTGACAAAAACAACAGGAAAAACCTGCTTCTGCGGGCCTGCCAAGATGGGATTTCGACAACAAGTGGCAACATATCAACTGGCGACAAACGGCTCCTGATTCAGGGAATCACACACTTCCCCAAAAGACACAGGGACTTTGGGCTTTTTCCTTAGTAAATGATAGCACACTGGTGTCATACAGGGTGGTTCCTGCCCAAAAATTAGCTGATAATGAGGAACCCAGAGGGAAGTGCTGGCTAAAGGTGACTTGGAGGTGGTTGCCAGCTGCACTGTCCCAGACAGGGTGTCAGAATAAGGCAGAACCTATATCTGACCCCCTGGAAAAGCAGCTCAGGGCCACTCACTGAAGTGATTTGATGATTTGGACAAGGGCATCACCCGATGAATAGGAAGTCTTCAGGGAGAAGGTAAGGAACAGCATCCCACTGGTGGAGTGAAAGAGGAGGAAAAGACGCCCAGCACAGATAGGAGAAACACAAGCTTCAAAGTACCATTGCCAGATTGGGACCGTACTGTCCACGTGGCAGAAGGATCTGCAACCTCCAACAGGGAGCAGAGCTTAGGCACTACAAGTAGGCTGCTCCCGGTCGTGCCTGTGACACTTGTGACTCATTAAAGAGCTATCTCCCTGGTTTTAAAGATGTATTTCACTTCTGTCAACTCCATCTCTCCAAGCAATGTTATTAAAACTTCAAGAAACTTTACAGAACTGTGGTTTCATATTGGAATTGGAAGAAATAGAGCACGGTGAGGAGGGAAGCAGCCTTTTCTGCCTAAGCACTTTTGCCTCCCAAAGACTGCACACACAAAGGCCCATCACAGCACTTCTCTGGTTTCTGGGAATGAAAAATATCCACTAACACACTTATCCAAACACCTCTGAACACATACACACATCTGTTCACCAAGGCTGGTTACTCACGTAAGGCTCATTCCTCTTTGATTCCTCCACTAGGGTCAGAAGTTACTTTTCCTTTTTACATGTGTATCTCTAAGTGCTATCAGTGTCAAATGCCCAAGCACTTCCAAAGTGTTCTGACAAATGCCTCCAGAAGGCACATAACATCATCACAATTGTACAGATGGGGAAATGAAAGCAGAGACAGAGGTTAAGGCAGCTAATTGCCTGTGGACATTAAGTGAGTCAGTAGAAGAGCTGGGAATTGATCCCAGGAACCGTGTCTTCCATTCCTCTACTCCACCCACCAGTCAACACACCCTACCAGATGGTTCTTATCATTGGACATATGGACCAAATATTGCTACGATGGTGTAGAAGATTCACTATTTAATTAAGTGTCCTGTCTTCCATCTCCAAACGATGCATAGGGGAAGCTCCAGCCAGAATCCCATCTGGACCCACTCAGAAAATGTCTCCCTGAAGCAAACAAAGCCCTAGGCAAGCACAAACGTTCCCAAATCCATCTACCTGCCCTGCAACACAGACCCCAGCAAGTCTAGGGAGCAGGCTGCAACTCAGAAGCCTTGGAAGAAGCTCATGTTCTTCAAAGCCTGGCTTCAAACAGTGCATGCATGAGATGCCAGTTAGGCTGGTAACTGTTTTGTCATGTGAAGGCTCTTCCTCCAGCCTTCACTGAGCACCACCAATGCTGCCCAACTGGAGATACCAGCAGTCACAAAAAGCAGATGGTACACAGGAATTTAGTTTCTTCTGGCATTAGCTCTATCACATCACAGCGCTGATGTTGGCAAGATGGAGACCCCAGTTCTGCCTGGAAATGATGCCTTCTCATTTTCCAATTGCTACACTAAGGATCCCTGAAATAGCTTCTAAGGTGGTTATTCATCACACAGAGGAGGAAACCTTCCAGCAAAGAGGCAGCAAAACAGACCTTCCATTTCACTGAAAGACAGGCCAGCAATTGCTTTCCCAGCATGGACCTTAGAAATTTAAGGCAGCATCTCAGTTCCCATTCACAGACAGGCACAGGATGGGTCCATCTGCTTTTCCAACAGAACCTGGACCAATTTCACATCCTTCTGGGAAAGGATGCACCATCAAGTACACAAAAAATATTTCCTCTAAGAACATGCTTTCCTGAGTACAACTCCCTCTAGAAATGGCTGGAGGGAGCAGGCTCAAAGCCCTTCTGCGCAACCAGTAGATGCAGTTATGCACTGATGAGTAAAACGCATGCGTGCTTTCACCCAGCAGAAGCACATACAGGTGAGAACTACCAGCCTATATATCTCCATTACTCTTTCAACAAACAGAAGAGGGGTGGACAACATTCTCCTTAGGAGGCTTTGCACCAATACTGACAATGTAGGAATAAAACCACAACACCTTTCCACGTGTGCTATAAGAGTCGGGCAATCCTGGAAGGTGCCTCCTGCTAAAGGAAAGTGACTGCACCTACCTTTCATCCCAAACTTGGACCGCCGGCCATACTTGTTGATCATAATAAAGAGGACGACCAAGAGGACACAAGCAAAAGCTGCCAGCCCAACCGCTATGGAAACCTGAAAGGAAAAAGCCTTAGAGTCAAGACAGAGGAATTTAGGAGTGTAGATTGGAAATACGGCACCTCCTTGCCAAGTTAACCTTTCTGTAGGCTCATACCATCTGCTGCAGTCCTGTGGATATCAGCTGTGGAAGAAAACGCAAGCTAAAGCAAAGGGCTCTGGCATAGCTTGGAAGCATCACAAGCTGTTTGCAGGACAGGGAGCCCTGGGGTGTCCCTATCTGTGTTGCTGTTCTGGCACCATTCCCTCACACCATATACCCTGCAGGGAAGGAGGAGCTCTGCTCCAGTGCCTGGGGCTCTCCCTTCACTGAACACATCATAAGCATCTATTTCCAACATCACCACTGTGCCACGATGTCAGAACACTAAAGCTATATTAACCTGAGCTGGGAACACACAGGAGCAGCAGAAAATTCATTAGAAAGAGCAATACAGTCTCCATTCAAACATCCCTCAGGACAAACAATGAGAGAAATACCACACACAAAAAGAGATTAGAAGAAATGAATCAGAACTGTCTTTTTTCACCCCTTAAAACATTTGGTTTTCAAAAAAAAAACCCTCATAGTTCACTATTTATTATCATTTTAGTAGTAAATATTTATAATGCAACAATGTCCAAAGTCTTTCACTGGAACCATGATTCCACTATGGCAGTGTACACGCAGAGGAAAGAAAATCTCCTTGCCCTAAAGGGTTTACAATCCCAGGCTTATTTTAATATTTATGAATATTTATTCCTTCAAGTCTTTGCTCGAGATACTTTTATTGCATTGATGTAAACAACAATTTCTTTGGCATCTGTCCAATTGTTCTCCTGTATTGGGTCTTGTGATGCATTTAGGCTTCACTTCCTTTTATAAAGCTGTACTCTGCTGTAATAGAAAATACATCATTTAACCAAGAAAAAGTAATTTCATTTTGCAGCCCCTTTCCCTGCCCTTGGTACATTAGTTACAATATTTTAAAGTGTTTATTTTACCACGCTCTATTTTGATCCCCCAGATTGTTTGCTGTGCTTTTTATTTAATAATCAGTGCACATTATTACTCCAGTCCCACTTTTCAAAGCTTTCACTTCAGTTATAGAAGATTTTCAGTTGGACGAGAATCAAAACAAAGGTGGATTGAGTTTTGTTCAGTCTGTTAACACGTGGTGGGTTTCAAGATCTGAACACTCACACATAATTAAAGCAATTGTGTAATGTGCTAATTCCCTCCTGTATAACACTTGTATGCGCTGGTTTTGTCTTTATCTACCTGGATTTGATAGAAGAAAGACAACGTTGAGATCTGACAAGCCATAGGCTTTCTTTCCTTTTTCATTCCTGGCACGCCCTGCAGAGCAGAAGAGAGGGCAAACTGGCCCTGACAGAATTGAACCAAGCTAAATCTGAGGCCCTCACAGGGCTAAACTTAACAGATCAATAATAGGCTGAAACACACAATTGCCTGTTTGTTTGTTCTCTGGGTGCTATTTTTTTAGAGAGAATTTCTGACCCTGCCAGCAGCGACTTCACAGGATGCCTGATTTTCAAAGAGCTCCCTGGTTCCACACTGCAGACCAAGAGGATCAGGTGATTCGTGCCAGTATTTTCTTGCCTGACACAAGCCATAAAATCCTTCTGATTGTTGTCTTGAGTCATAAAGGAAGAGATTTTCCTTGCAAATATCTCAAAACAGCACAGGAATCTAAATACTGAGTCATCGACAACAAGAAATGCATGCAAAACAGTTCAGCAGAGGAGGACAGGACTCACCCCAAAAGTGTCCTCCTCTGGTTTGTGGGTCACAGTGATCGGTGGGGTGGGACTCACTTCATAGTCACCAACTGAAACCAAAACACCAAAGACAGAAGGTTTAACACGACGCTCATGGAGCTCCCAAGGCACCAGCACATTCCCAGTGCCAGTGCCTGACCTAACAAGATCCAGTTCATCCCTAACAGAGGCTGCAACTTTCTATTTCAGAAGGCACCAAAATCAACCATCAGATAGTTCCCTATGCATAGCAGCAGAGAAAACATAGACCAGGGCAACACTGATGTCACTCCAACCTTACAAATGAGAAACATTTGGGTGCCTGATATCCTTGGGTGGGTGATCTCCCCTAAGCCATCTCTTAGAGCTCTCAGAAATGGGCTAAGTAGGGTTAAGCCCAAGACTGACTCAAGCAGAACTTGATCTGAAAAAGCAGTTACTTGGATGGTATATTGGGATGGAAGAAAAGTCTATTGAGGAGGCATGTTGTAAATGGGCCATGACACAGAACTGCTTTGCAGACTGGCCAGCCTGCATCTATTCAAGACCCCTTCCACTATACCTCAACCAAATGTTATTTCCACTATAGGACCTTCTTCAGGACATCACTAGAGGTAAGTTAATGTCTTTAGGGCTCTAAAGGTTACCCAGCTTATCGAAAGCTCCCCAACTATCTTGGTTCATGCATGGAGAAGCCAGAGCATTGTGCAACCTCCACCAACTTGCTTTTGGCTTCCTTATTTTTCCTCCAGGAGCATTTAAGTTGCAAAACCAAACACCCACAGTATGTGAAGGGCAAGGAGACACTTACTTGAAACAAAGCTGTCCGTACTCTCTGCAGAAAGGACAAAGAGAGAAGCAACACAGTTAACAGCACAGCAAAGGAAGAATGGTCGCGCTCACAACGCACCTCAGACACACTCCACCACCCTAAAGAGCTCAGGAAACCAACTTCTTATGTTTTCTCCTTTTGGGCAACTGTAATTGGAAATTGCAGAGCATTTACCAGCAGGATATGCTGGAGAGCACAGGGGAAACTGCAAGGGAGAGAAGAAGATTTTTGCCTTGCATGGCAGTGTTCACCCAAGGACAAAGTCCTACAAAGATAACGACCAGCCCCTAGGGAGGAAAGCCCAACCTGGGACAGGGGATTAGGGGAGGTCTCTTATCATGAGTCCTCAGAAAAGCTAATAGCATCTGAACTGGATATAGAAGCTCTGGCCTCCTGCCAGAGACGGCCCCGCCAGCCCCTGCTGTCAGCATCTTGACTGCTTGAGTCTATTCAGTAAAGCTCCTTCAGCTCTGAAGGTGGCCGAGCCCTCAGACAATGAGGTCTAAAGCTCTCAGTGACACTCAGTTTACATAGCATGAGGATAACGTCAGCCTTCAATTCACTCGCCCATGTAAGAAATTGAGCACGATATTAACTGGAGTTTACACAGCTTTGCTGGCAGAGAGCTCCTGGAAGGATGCTGAAACGTTCACACTGAAGTATGGGTGAGGTTTGGAAGGGAAGTGTAAAACAACCCCCGGGTGACAAACACGGCTTTCCAAACGGGGGGAAAAAGCTTGGAAAAATACTTTTGTTTCAATTCAAGCAGAAGAACTTTCCTTGGCTTTTCTAGCAAGGGGAAAAAATAAGGAAAAAAGAAAAAAGAGGAAGAAATATTTCATTTGAAGACTTTTTTTTCCCTTATTAAGGCAGAGAAAGTCTAGTTGTAAAATTCTCACAGCTTCCACATTTTCCCCTTTCCATTTTTCTTTGCTGGACTAAACACATTCAACAGAAACCCACAAAAAGATTTTCCCACTAAGTCCTGGTTTTTTGAAGTATAAAACTGAGCCAAGAAATCTCCATCAACTTGAGCTCCCAAATAACTGAACACTTAGCACACGGGAGGTAGTAGGTACATTAACCTTCATGTATTAAACAAGGAGATGGTAGCCTGTGGTAGGGATGCCAGTGACATGCAATGAGATTTTTACCCAGGATATGACACAAATCTATCCTGGGAGCCACTGCCCTGGCTCCTAGAGCCACATTGTCACAAAGAATCAGGATATAGCATGGAGCATATCTCTCACCTCCCACCCAGCCTCTAACAGCATGTTTCTTCTCTCAACCTGGGAAGTACAAGCTGGTACAGTACCAAGAGATTGTAGACCAGGGGTTTCTAAAAAGCATGCTCACAGGTCCTTTTCTATGTTGTCAGGAGGTCTTCCAGGCATTCCACTCTCAAAAATTAAGTCTATAATCTTATCCTGGGTAGTGACAACGAAACCCTAGCACATGTGAATAGCTATAGGCAATAAGCTTCTTTAAGGTTCCCCAGTGTGGTTCACTCAGTCTGTGGCATTTTCTGGAGTAATCTACCTTCAAATGGGAAATTATGAGCATTGGCTGCACTGACTGTTAGTGTCAGCTGTGGCAGTGGAAGGAGCAACCAACTTCAAGGAAAAGTAAATTACATCCTGCATTGGACTGACAGGATCTGCCAGGGTGAGGAATGGGTTGGTGCTTGGGATCAGAACAAATAAATGGGTCAGTTCCTGCTGAGAGATGGTTCAGGATCAGTAAGTTCTCCACAACAACACCACACACGAGGTGTGGGTGAAGGTACACTCACAAGGGCAGTGTTTTATATACATTTCACACAATCTCATTCTCCCAGAGCCTCCGACAAGAGGTTCTTCAAACATCAATGTGCCTTTCCACTTCACAGCACGGCTCAGATCCATTTCCAGGATCAGCTCTCTGGAACAGCAGATTTGTCCTCTTTTCTGCAGGTCCAGCACCTACTTAAAAGCTGCCCCTATTTGACAGATGGGGAAATGGAATCATAAAGGTGGGACCTGACAGAGCCGAGACTGCAAACCTGCACACCTCTCCTCACCCACCTACATTTGATAAGCTGCTCTTCTGCCCTGAGAGAAGGAAACATAAATAGGTCAGATAGCCAAACAGGGCATCGTCCTGGAAGCCAGAATACAAATTTTCCACTCCCATCCATATCAGCTCATTTGTTCAATTGTCAGATCTTCAAGGCAGAGATTTGGGTTTGCATTTATGATATTTGACCTGTGGGAAAACTCTATGTACATATATGGTGTGATATAAATAATAAATGAGAGTACTGTCGGTATTTTTCTATATTTAGCAAACGCCCTATTTTGCTGGGTTTTCTTGGGCTGCAGGGGCCAATTTAGAGCTGCCACTTTCTCATGGCATCATTCCTAAAGGCAGCAGTATGCACAGATTAACTCCATAATGGCCAGCAAAATGCCAGTGTTGCAATGCCAGAGGGCAGGCCAAGACCCTTTACGCTCCTATAGAGTGGACATGTCACCACAAAAGTCTCTACTGCTCTCCCCAGAGCTGGATCTTCATGTCTTCAAATGTTGTGGGTTTATTTTGCACTTAAGTTCTGAATCACTAGGGAGTACAACTGGGAATTCCAAGCAATCAGTTAAGAAATCCCAGCAAACTGATGCAAAGCAACTAATTGAGCCATCACATCTTTTGCAGACCTGTCATTCTGGCATTGCACATGTCATATTCAGAAAGAAAACAATCCTGACACTGCTGCATCCAGCTTTAATCATTTCACAACTGCAAGCTAGAAGGAAAAAAAAGGGAAAAGCTGCATCACTTCAAAGGGATTTCTTTAGCTCACAACTATCAACCACATTGAAGAATACTTTCTCTCCAAAAACTGGGCATTCTCTTTGGGGCACCCCAGAAGAGATCCAAAATAATTGACCAAGCTTACATCCTAATCCCACCGAAATCCCTACAGATCTTAAAAAAAGCCCAACAATACAGTGCAGAGTATGTTACACAACAAAAATATCTAAACCAGTGTGTGTCTCTCTCTGCACTTAAGAGTCATGACACCAAAGTACACATGAGTAGGAGAAACATACTGGAGGTGACCAGGACTCCAGGGGTCACCTCTTCCAACCTGCTGCTCAAAGACCAACTTGGGTTGTCAAGGCCTTATCTAGAGGCAAGGATTACTGGTGGGACCTTAGTAAAACCTTTGGTTTGCAAGCAACCCTGATGAGATAAACTGAATAGCCTACCTGGAAAGGGCTTTTCAAGGAAGTGTCCTTTGATGGTTTGGTTGGCTGAGCCCAGCTGGTTAGTAGCCACAATCGTGTAGTTGCCATTGTTGTAGTGAGTGGGCTTGTTGAAGAGCAGGCAACCCTCAGACACTTCCCCTTGTTGGTAAAACTCCATGTGGATGATCTCTGTTTCCCGTAGGACCTGGCCGTTGTGCAGCCAGTGAAGGGTGGGAGCTGGGTTCCCATGTACAGCAAATGCAATGCAGTGCTCCAAGTGTAGCACCGGTTCCTCCAGAGTTAGGATGCGAGGGGGATCTAGCAGAGAGAAACAGGGCAGGCTCACAGCACATCTCCACTCACATCGCTCCTCTGTGCACCACAGAAATTAAGATTATCAAAAATGCCTCTGAAATCCCTTTTCCCTTCTACTCCTCCCATAGATGTCTGCAAAGAAGCAGCATTAAATCACAAGAACCACTCCACGCTCCCCAGAAGGAGGATCTGAACCACAGCCAGATCTCTCTGGCTTCTGAACAGGAGTACAGATTAACGACAGGCATGGTCCTTTCACTAGCTCAAAAGAATTTAAGGTTGGAGCTGCTCTACTGCTGCTCTCCTTCCCCCAAGGGATGATGGGGAGGTCGCTTGTCCCCATTACAAAGAACGCGGCGATGCAGCACTGTTACAGCACACGTGTGCAAGGTGCCCCTGGGAGCTCTCCAGTCACACTAAGCAGTTTTGGATTGCACAGCTGTGGAAGCAAACATGCCCCAGCGACTGCCTGTCCTTGGGGGTTTTGACTGCCTGAATATCCCAAAGGAGTTCTTACCTGCCGAACACCCTCCAGGGGTATTTTAATTAAAGGGACTAGAGTGGGAAAGGGAAAAGCAAAACAGAGACTCCACCTGCAGCTCATTGCACATGCACTGTATTCCCCCGGGACACCCCAAGAATTCAAATGTTATTCTGCCATTGCTTCTGAAACCCCATTTACAACGCCTACATGTAAGTCCCCAGACCACAAGGCTGACAAGGTCTGAACTATAAAAACAGAGCATTGAGCAAGGCAGAGGACACAAGATAGAATCATAGAATTAAATAGGTTGGAAAAGACCTTTAAGACCATCAAGTCCAACCATTAGCCCAAGACTGCCAAGTCCACCACTAAACCATGTCACTAAAATGTTGATCTTCCCTAAACCTCTCTCTTTTCCTGGTACCATCCAGTCACAAAGACAATCCATGGGGCATCCACAATGAATAAACAACAAAAACAATCCATGGGGCATCCACAATGAATAAAAACAATGTACCAACTTCAGCCATCTTTTGGAAAAAAGGCAGACATCTTTAGGCAGTGAATGTGTTAAAAGAGAAGAAGGTGAAGGGATGATTGGAGCTGTGCAAAATTCTCCCACCAGCCCCCAGCTACCCCAAACCACAGAGCTGTATCCCAGCCACCTCTTTTTCACTTGCAAGCCTAGATCTGCATGTGCCTTGTTCACATCTTCCTGGCAAGGAGGATTCAAAACAGGCAGCCACCTACATGCACAAACCCAGATCTTTTCAGTGTGAAATTGCATCCTAAGTGATGGGTCTGGGCAGCAAGAGCAAGGGGAGCAGAAACCATCACAACTTAGAGGATTAAATGAGTGAATATAGGCATTGACATGGTGCTGTTTAAGGTGTGGAGGAAAAGATGCTAAAACACAGTGCAAAACACACACACCTGCTGAGCAATCTCCTTTGAGCTGGTGTGAACTTCAATCACCTCCATTCTTCAATCCATCAATAGTGCTTATTGAGAGGAAGATGAAAGCAGTAAAGCATCTCCTCTTCTTCCTATCCTATGTGACTGCCTTGTCTACAGGACCCATTGTCTCCTGCACTGCACTGGACACACAATACCTCTGGGTTCACCTAGACTAGCCACAATCCCACATGGGTCTCTGCTACCTGCCAAGGCTGGGGGATTATTTCAAACTACAGAGTAAGGGCAAATATTACAGACACAGCAACATATAGCAAATCTCAGCTGCTTGAGAACACAAAGCTGTGTAAACTTCCTCTTAAGGTCAGGTTTGTGTTAAGTTATATTAGAAAGCACAAAGAAAGTTTAGCTACTTGCAGCTAAAAAATGAGCAGTTGAAATTTGACATGTGCATGTTTACACAGCATTTGCAATTTAACTTTGTAGGAACAGATCTGAGAGGAAGCACTAACATCCCTGAAATAAGAGGCAAGATTTACACTGGCTTTAGCAAGGGTGACCTTTAACCTCTCACATAGCATCAGGACAAGCAACTCTGCGTTTGTAAACAGTGTTAGCCCCTCTACAGCTTTTCCTTACTCTGCTGGATCTTCCAACAGATGAGTGGAGAGATGTCTACCACCAGTGTGGTACTGCTGTTCCTCCCCTGCTCTAATGCTCATTTCTGCATTAATAGAGGCAGCAGGAAAGCAAACATACTGACACTTAAAGAGCTGTGTGAGGATCCACCTCCTCCTCACTGTTCTCAGCTCCTAACCATCCACAAAACCAGTATGCTACAGGTAGGAAGCAGCCATGCATTCAAGTGGTTCCCAGAGCATCCCTCCAGCTTCTATAAGATCAAGGTCTCTCCACTGCTACTTACAGTAGACGGTGAGCAGTACACTGGCATTGCTCATCCCCACCACGTTCTCGGCGATGCAGGTAAGCAGGAATCCATTGTCCTCACTGGTGACATTCACCAAGGTCAAATTGATGGCATGAACATTGGTCCAGTTGAGATTGGTCTAAAAATCCCAGAGAAACAAAGAGAGAAATCAGTGTTTGGCGGCTGCTCTCCTTCCTGCTACTGACACAGGAAAATGAGGATCAATTTCTACATAAGATACAAGAAGGTCTCCAAAATCCAAGGACAACTGGAAGCTGACTGAAGTGAGATATTTCCTCACCTAATTAAATACAACACATCTTATAAGAGGAACTACTAGGACAGGGAGAGCCATAGGGCTGTAGCACTGATAAACATAACTTGCCACTAGAAAAGGTTATTTCAGTTGCAGCAGACACCCCCATAAACAGTTTCATTAGAGGGGACATGAGTTAATTCAATTAGGGAGCACTGAAATATGAAACTATCTCATATTCACTCTCCAGCCACACAGAGGGAATGTTTTGCTGCCTTCAGGGAGTTACCAGGTTCTCATGTGGATACCATGTGGATAAAATTGGGTACAACCCCAATTTTCCTTGGGATACAACTATTTCATGTATCTCATAGCAGCCTCCACCATCTATGTGACCCTCTGCTCTGCATGCATGGACCTGGGGAGCCCGCAGCAGCCACCTTGCCTTTGCCACATCAAGCACAGGCAGCACTGAGATCCTGCAGCCCCTACCTGGTGTGTGTTGATGGAGTGGAGATCAGCCACTGTCCAGTCAACGTCGGGCAGTGGCGAGCCTGAGCCATTGCAGGTGATGACAGCATTCTCCCCTTCCCTCACTGTCAGGTTCACATGGCTCACACTGATCTCAGGGAGGTCTAGAAGAGGCAGAAAACAAAGTAGTCAGGTCTGGAGCAGTGTTTGCTACTGCCAACCACAGGACACATGTGGGTCCATATCCCACCAAGCTATTTCCCAAATCAGCCCCTAGCATCCTGAGATAAGCAGGAGGGAGGGAACAGCACAGCCTTGCCCTACTGAGAGAAGTTGGAGGTCTTGGAGATATGGAAAATGTAGACACTGGAAAAGAGGAGATGCGCAGATGAACAGACTCTTCCATCATGTTTGAATCCGAAAGCTAGTGTCCAGTTCCAGCTGCCCTTCCCTTCACTCAGCACCCATCCCAATCTCAAACTCCCACAGGAGCTGCTCTCAAGGGCATATGGGAAAGCTGCATGTGCTGGGACAGGATCCAAAGTGTTTCCACCTCCAAGCACAAGGCACAGAGCACCCAGGAGAGTAAAGTGTCCCTCTAATTTATAACAATCAAGAGATGACCAAGGATGTATCCTCATATTAACTGCAACTCTGATAATAAAAGGTGCCCTTGTTCTTCCCCAGTGGTGGCAGAGGCATTCAATGATTTACGGTAGCTCTGATTTACACCACTTCCATTCCTGCTCCCACAGGGACCAAATATCTTTGCAACATGAAACAAAACAGCACTGGTTTCAAGAAAGGCAGACAGCTTTCTTGCTGCCATAGAAGCAAACTGGGTTATTGACCGATGGTCCCCTTCCGTTATAGGGCAGCAGCATCCACCACACCATCCCAAAGCCACAGGTGGAGATACACATCCTTTCATTGCCATCAAAGAGTGACACCAAGAAGGAAACAACATTGAACTGATTTGGGGGGATGCCAGAAGAAAGGAGGCAGTGGGCTAACAAAGCTGCAGAGGTGACACGAATCAGTGAAGGGTGAGATGCGAAGGACAACATATGTTCTCTCCAGGTTGAGCTGGTATCAAACATGGCCACACAAAGACATGGCACCCCTTCAGCACTGAAGGACAAAGACAACAGCCCTTGAGTTGTCTTAGTGCTTGAGCAGACAGACCCTCTTTAGAGGAAAAAAGACCAGTGCGGCTCCCTGTCCTTCCACAAGACTACAAGGTCAGAATGCTCTCACCCTGCACACCAGCACATTCGTGTTCCCAAATCAGTGCCCTGCTGTCCCCTAGAGTCTAACACCCCTGTTGGTAGAGCCACCTCTCTTCCTGCCCCTGATCCCTCAGGATTTTTTTTTCCCCTCTAATCTTTGCAGATTATTCTTCCCATGCAGGGAGGAAATTACAGCACTCTCTTAAATCTTATTAGTTCATCCACATGCGAGCACACTTTGGCCAATTTCCAGAGCTTAATAAAGGGACATCATGAACTTGAAAATAATTTAAAAGTCATGCAAATCCAAACGTGCGTGTTGTCTGTCCTCTACTGCTGCAGGAAACCAACCCAAATTCCTAGAAAAGGAAAGAAAAGCTCTGGGTTTCCTCCTTTTTTCCAGCCCTTGAGTTTGACAGTTGCTTGCATATAGACAGTTTAATTGTTGTGCTGAAGGTACACCTCCTCTTCACTCTGCAAGGGATGCTTTCCAGTAATGGCAACAGCAGAGCAAAACCTGGCACCAAACAGGCAGCTGATGGGTGAATAAGGTGAAGGAGAAAGGGGTAACTATTTAACATGCCTCATGTTGCTCCTGGGGCCACTGGAGTCTTAAAACATCAGCAGGCAGAAAAAAAGATATATAAAGTCACTCTTGCCTCTTTCCTACATATATGAGCTTTCAATTGAAAAAGAAAACAAAAGAAAATGAACAGAGATGTGTATTTCCTAAAAGTAATTATAAAAGATATGGTGGCAGTGTCTTTTAATTATATGCTGCTTCTAGGATTTGTTAGACAGCCGAAGAGCAACATGAAACACATACCACCTTTTCAAGACATCACATAGACTCATCACAGACATTCTGTCAAGCAACAGCATTACAGTGAAGGAAATGCTCCAGATCACCCTATATCTCCACACACAAATAAACAGCAGCACCACATTTAATCAGATACTCTATTTTTAATCCACAAACTACCCCCCATCAGCTTCAATTGTCTTGTTCTTGACCACATGGTGGGATACTCCTATACCAGGTTACCCAAGCAAATGGTTGAACCAGAGATGCCAGATAGGACAGGGCTCCCTCCCAGCACTGTCTTGGCTTCCCTTGTGCCAGGCCCTAGGAATGCTTACCACACTGGCTGATGTTCATCTCTTGCAAAGGGATGTTGGCTGCATCCATGTTCATGCAGTAGAGATCCTGGTACTGCAGGTTCGCCTCACCCTTCTCCCGCCATAGCTGGATCCAGCGGATGTCGCAACTGCAGTTGAAAAGGTTCCTCTCTAGTCTCCTATGGGCAGAAAAAGTGTCAGAAAGGATGGTGGGATGGGGAAGGATGAGCAGGGCCCTTGCCTGGCTCCAGGCTCCCCCAGCCACCATGCAGGTGCAGGGGTCCCTTGAGGGCTAAGGGAGAATCTCCTCTGTGTTATTTGCCCAGGGTCTTGTGACACTTGTTATTCACCTCTTTTTCACCTCCACAGTGACAGAGGTTATATCTCCACGTGTTTACAGTCTCCTTGACGCATGCACACAAGGTTTTACATCTCCCAGGGCAGCACATAGATACACACATCTTTCATTGCAAGATTTGCACATGTGCTGCTTGATCCCACAGCCATCCAGGCACCCAAAGCATTCATCCCTCAGCAAAGGAGCAGGCAGCTCCTCACTACCCTATGATACAGATAGACATCTTCAAGTTCCACTTCAGTAGGGTCCAAAGCGCTGCTGCGCAAAACACACCTCCATTCCCCACAAGCACTCAGTGAAGCTGGCAGCAATCCTCCCGAGTACCTTGTATGAACACAGCCTCCTGGTGACCCAGGACACGAGCTAATGCGCAGGATATCATGCATTTTAATCAAATCTAACAGCACTGCACTGAGACCCTGCTGACCTGGCCAGGAGAAATGAAGAAAAGCACTGCCTTTAACGTACTTCATTTAAACCACACTTACACATAGTTTATATACCAGGAATGTTTATTATAATTGATTTTCCAACCTATTAACCATTTCATTTACATTTTTAAAGCCCTGCAGCTCTCTGTGGAGACGCAAAGAGGGCAAGTCACAGCAGGGAGGAGAGCCCAGTGCCCAGCCAGGAGAGACTGAGTTACCAACACAGGTTGCAAACTTGAGCAAAACAGGAGATACAGCCTGACCAAAGTATCAGCCCACGCAACTGTGGGGCAAAAGAAAATAGGGAGCACAGGAGCCAGCACTGCAAAAGGCGAGCTCAGTCATCCCAAACAGACAGGCACCTCCAGAGGTCAAACAATTGCTTCAAGCAGGAGCTAGATTCCCCTGTTCTATAGGAAGAAGTTGTTTTTCTGGTCTGTTTCATGTGTTACTGCAAAATTCATGCTTGCTTTTACAAAATTAATTCCACCAACTAACAGGATTTGGAAACAGCCTTCCAATCATGCAGCTCCTGTTACGTCAATACAGTAGTGCAAAAGGAGGAAGAGGAGAAGGGACCTTCTGGTAGCACCCACGGGTGTTCAACCTGAACCTTAATGATGCCACTTTAAATCTTCTCTTAGAACAAGATGCCATCTGACTTTGGGGTGGTTTTTTTTCCCCAAGAACAAACACTCAGTTAATCTTCACTCTGTGGCTTTTCATTAGTTCATTCCTTTCCTATCAAAAGCATGTAAACCTTTTCAACGCAGATACGAAGCTCAGACAAGCAACTCAAAGGCCAAAGCACTAAATTTAACAGACCAGAGCAGATTAGCGCAGTGATTTGGTGGGATTCAAATGACAAGGCATTAGCTGCATGCTATGACAGTTACTGACAGTGTTTCACACGGGCTTTGCATCCTCTTCAGCAGGGCCATGAATCCCATCTTCTCATTGGGATTCTCCCAAGGTCAGTGCTATAAGCAGGACATGGGATGGCACTTGCTAAGAGCCATGGACTCAGCTAACAGATCGGGTAACAGGAGTTGTACCCTAGGACCCAACAGGGAGCTGGGGGAGCTCAGAGACAACAGGGGAGAAATTCTGTTCTGCTGCAAATATCCTCACAAAATGAGGCTGCAGGGGAGATCTGCTGTCCTAGCACTTAAAGGCAACTCTGTAAGTAATAGACGGCTGCCTTCCCAGCCCATTGCTAATTCATGAAGGCCCATGAATAATACAGGAGCAATGGGCTTCAGGACAGAACCTACCCACAACCTGCTCCACCGTCAGTGATGCAACTCGCTCTAATCGAGACCCCCACAGGGGCTTTTGCACAAATTAACTCCCATCACCAGCTGGATGTGCCACCAGCAGCTGGCATGGCACCATGGGTAGAAAGGGCACAGATGTGTGCACCCGTTTTCACTAGCATGCATTGCAAAAGCACTCTTGACAAATGGGAGATGTCATCTCTTCTTGCCTGGAGTCTGCCTGCCATGCCAGCCGGCTCTCCAGAGAAGTGCATAGGGATTTCCACACTCACATTGTCTAAAAACCCAGGCCTCCATTTCAACCTGATCCAGTTGAAGATGTCCCTACTCACTGCAGGGTGTTGGCCTAGATGGCATTTGAAGGTCACTTCCAACCCAAGCTGTTAATGATTCTCTCCTCATTCCTTGCAGGGATCACTAGGAGCTGCAGCTCCTTCCAACTCTTCCTCCCACAACTTCTATACATCTCCACTACTAACAACCCTCTGCTTGCCAAGATAAACGCACCTTCCCTTCTCTGCAAGAAGCAGTGCCTTCGGCATCACAAGGCACCCTTTGGCCAAAACCCACCATCAGGCTAGAAGACATCACCATGTGCTGTGGAGATGTTACCTATCACAGTGTGAAGGACAAAGGTCTCCACTGCTGTTGTGTGCTTAATGAGTGCAGGAGCACCACAGTGATAATTAAGGCAAGGGGCTCCTTCTCATGAGCTGTATCCGGCACAGCTAACTCCCAGAGAGGACAAGTAAACCCAAAGGGCATTTTTACACGTAGCCTTAACCTGGAAACATTGCCAAAGCATCATTTGGTTACAGGCGCTCAGGAGCTGTGCGCACTCCCACACCTTCTGAAGGCCCCATTAAAACTGAAAATTACTGTGAGAAATAGCAAGTATCACAGCTAGGAGTGAGCTGGGGTCCCTCTGCACAAGCAAAGCTGGCTCTGCACAAGGAGCTGACCCAAAAAAGGACCAGACCAGAGCCATGCACCAGCCACTGGTAAAGGCAGCAGGGTATGCTCCGGAAAGCAGGCACACTGCAGGGCTGGTGTTTGGGACAGAGCAAAACTGTGACAACCATGCCCTACCCTGTCAGTTAAGAGGACAATGACAGAGCGGAAACCCTAAAGGCATGTGGTCAACCAAGTCAGCACTTCAGAGACAGCGATGCTGCTAAGCCCAGCTTTGCTCCCCTCAGAAACCTGTACCTACTATCTCCCAAAACTGCCTGGGCAGCCTACACCAGCGTGGACCAGTGTGGGAAGGGATGCCATCAGCATCCTAGGATGTACCGGGACAGACAGAACTTCACATGCACATAGAGCAGTTTTCTTTTCAGGCTAGGCAGCTAGATGATTCACATGCCCTGTTCCACACCTCCCCAACTCAGCAGCTAAAGCAAAGCTGCCTGCAGCTAAAACCTCTCAGAGGGCAGTGGAGATCCTTGCCACACTTTTCCTGTCTGTTTCAATTCACATAAGATTGCTGCCAAGGTTTCATACACTTGCAATTATAACACTCTCCTACCTCGGGACTGAGATCGCTTCCCTAAGCTTGAGAACCAAGGAGCGCCCGGCAGAGAGAGAACAAAATCTATTTTTGTTTTTCATTTCTATTTATTTCCCAAAACCAGGACTTCTCTTGGCAGTCCAGCCAGAACTGTTATTCCCAAACCCCTGCCAAAAAGGAATGGGAGAGAAAAGGAAGAACTCAGGGAGCGATGCCTGATGGCTGGATTAGCTAATTCAGAGAGCAGGCAAGTACCCACTGTCTAGCTACAACTCTATTAGTGTGACTGTTGGCGGAAATAAGTTTAGAAGCTAAAGGCACAGATGATAAGTTGGACTCAGAACATTAACAGAGACACTGCTGTGCCCCATCCCTACTAAAGCCTCTTGCTGTAGCATCACAGAAGCATACTGCAGAGCAAGCTAGCAGAGACTGCTGGTATTAGAAATGCTCATGGGCCAGGCAGAGCAGTGAGATGTTCAGGACTACAAGGTCTTATACAAACAAAGATGTAATTGGATCCAGAGTTTTAGGTCTTTCTGGGATGGAATTTCTTGAAATGTCAGCCTTAAGCTCTCTGAGGACATGACAAAGGAAGCCAAGGACATGACAGAGGAAACCAGCTGTGACTTCTGGATAAGAAAGGCTCTAAGTCAATGTTTATGAGCTGTTGCATGTGTCAGATGCTTCCCTGTGCACACTCAGCTTCAGACGTCGGAGGGTTGTGCACACATTAGCCCAAACCCCTCTGGTCGAGGTCAGCCCATGCTGTGGGAATTAGGGCTGGAGTCACTGGAAACCATTCCAAGCCTTGCTTCTGGCCAGGAGGAAAAAGAGATAATATTCTTTGGAAGTGTGCCTCAGTTTTGCCATCCTTTCTTCACTGAGTCAGCAGGGAAAAAAAGTCACAGCTCTGTTGAACAATGAAAGAAACTGTGCTTTAAAGCAATACCATTTTCCTGAGCTTGATATGCCTCGAATGCAGCCAGGCAGCTGTTTCAAGTCCCAAATTCCCATCCACCTGCCTGCTCTCATAGCGTGGCATGATCTTCCCATTAGTCTTCTGCTCTTTCCTCCTCCATGCTCACCGTGAGTGACTTTGTCAGGTCTTGTGCTCCCTGGCAATCTCCACATTGCATCATTTGTAGTTCATCTTCTCCCAGCACTCTCCTGGAGATGATCCTCCCATAGCTTCCCTTCCTGTGTTCCCTGCTGCTCCAAGCTGCCTCATTGCAAGTCAGTTTTGCCTTCAATGGATATCCTCCCTCTGGATCCACAGTTATCTCATAGCGCTGGTACTTAACATAAAGTGCCTCTGGTGAACCACTGCAAACTTGCACCCACTTGTCCCACCAACCTTCACTGCAGACCTAACCCTCTCAAGAAGAGCAGACTCTTTCCAGCATCTATGTGTCTCTGGGTTCCTCTCTCCTCTGCATAGCCGTGCACAAGTGCTGCTGCTCAGCCTGCCTCCCTATGGCTTGCTGCCTCTGCATCAGTCTCTACTGTTCACCACCTTCTTCCTTTCCAGAGTGTTTTGGCTCAAATTCAAGTCCTTGGCTGATGTCAGTCTGAAACTCCCTTTCTAGCTTTCACGAGTGCTTCACACTCACTTTATGTGGGCCATGTATTCTGTCTCCCTCCCAGGTTCTGGAAGCCTCCTTGGAGCTCAGTGTGCCAAAAAAACTGTCTTTTACTCACCCATCCCCTGCATTTCTAAAAAAACCAAATACAGTATTTCCCACTTCTGCATATCTACGACTAATTTCTCTGCAACTTATGTATTTGCTTTTCCTCATCAGCAGGTCCCATCTTTCTAGCCCACAGTAGATGACATATGCCTTTAGATTGATTCCCAGCATCTTTACGTGAATGATTACTCAGAGCCTGTAGCTTAAGCTACACATCCATGCTGTCTTATCCCAAATAAATCCAAAGTTCAGCAGGACAGCTTCACGTCCCCAGGGAGGACACTGCAGGCACATCCCCCTGCCCCATTAACACCTATGTCCTAGTGTCCACCAGATATAATATCCCTCTCTCAGCACACTTCAGGGAACAGCACCATCATCTCATTCTGGGACTGATCATCTCCCTTGCGCTCCCATGTATGGACAATCCTTAGTGACAAGGAGCACCACTGACCATGCTCTTACTCCAGCACAGCCAACAGCAAGCCATACCCTGCAGGCACTCACATTTGTAGGTCTAAGTTGGTCACTGGAGCTGGTACCAGGGGGTGGTTTGCCAAGCCCCCTTTCATAGCCTGGTGGCAGGAGAGGCCAGGCCGAGGCTCCAGCCATGTGCAATGCCAAACCCTCCCGCAGGACACCATGGACACCGCATTTCACATCAACATCGCTTTCCCACCCCATCACCTCTTTCTACCAACCAGCCATGTGATCTCCCATGTTTCTATCTGCATTATTTCTTTCATCAGCCAGGGCTTGTTAGCTCTGAGAAAACAGCCCTTGAGCACAGTTCCTTCCCATTTGCCAGGCTGCAGAGCACTGGCCTCAAGTGACTCTGCTGACACCAATCAAAGCCACTCCAAGTACAGCAGCTTCCCTGTCAAGATCACCATAGCAGGACAACACAGATGTATACTTCATCAGGTGAGGACTAGCACACTTTGCTGCCCAAACAACAGCATCTCAATTCCTTTTATGCTTGGTATTGGTCTTTTGAGCCTGACTTGGGCTGGCAGACCTGGGACATGCCTGAAGAAACAAAGTATGACCAAATGAAACAAAACCACATAAAATCAAGCCCTGTTGGAAGTACTGCCATTAATCTGCAGGCTCACCATTACTCCAGGCCCTGTCAGCGCCTCTAGCTCAGGACTGCAGCCCCATTTGCTCCCCCACTCTTGGGTGTCTCTGGGGTAACAACCATCAATCTGAGTTTTGCCAGACAGTGCAATGACAATAAGTGAAGGTCTAAGAATACAAATGACTCATGCTATTAAACTTGAAACCTGAGCCAGGCTTGAAAAAATATTTAGAACTGTAATGAGTAAGGCGATAAATTCCAAATTCAGCATTTCAGCTCTGCAAGCCAGATCCCCCCATCAGAAGGGCGTTTCTCTATTTTCTAATATCACCATTAGTATTTTTCATTTAGCAATTTGACAGAAATAAAATACACTGCAGTAACACTGGTGATAACACACTTACTCCCACTTGAAAGACTGTCTTTATTCTTTCATAAGTCACTTCTAGCTCACAGCTCTATTGATCATCAGTGAGGATGAATGGAGCTTCCCAGGATCCTCTGGGACAAATCCTACATATATATATTTTTTTATACCTAACAAACAACTATTTCTAAAATTCAACAAAACAGGTCATCAGGGCAACACTCCATTGATTTCATGTCCACTTATTCTTCAAGCACAGCGCTGAATGCTCTATCAATAATTCAGCCGGCTGAAGGCCACCAGCGCCCCAGGAGAGATGCTATCTCATCTCCCACACAGGAGACTCAATTACTACAGAGCAAGAGAGACATTTGCCTAAAAAACAGGGGTGTTAGATAAAGCGTGTCCATCAGCAGGAGGAAACCAGTTAGCCCTACCCTGCAACAGATGAGGACCAGGTATTTGAGAAGATTCACTCAAAATCTGGCCTAGTAAGTATTTTGAGTGTGTTTCCAGAGTTAGTCAACCATTTACTACCTCAAGCATGACTTGCTCATCATCCCGACATTAATTAGCCAGCTGCTGTGAAGTTGAAAGAGAAGCAGTTCTGCTCTGGTGCTCCTGTAGCCAGATAACCCTCCCAAGGATACTGCTGCCCACTGGAGTTCTAGGTAATTATTCACAGGCTTCAGAATAACTCTATTTGGAAACTGTTCCTCCTCTCAGCCCTCCCCTCTTCTCCCAGGAGATGATTCCAGGCTGGGACTTACAGTTCAAAGAGTCGCAGGGTCTGGAAGAGTTGCCATGACAGAGTGGTGAGCCGGTTCCCAGAGAGGTCTCTGAAAATTAACAAGAAAACGAAGTCATGGTAAGTAATCCCTCCTGCACGTGGCCCTGCCGCCTCCATGGAGCTCATCGTCCTCCTCAATGAGGAGCTTGTCAAGCAGCTTAGGACTCAAGTTAAGCTTTCATACTGAGAGATTTTAGTGAGGATGAACCTAAATGGAAGTTTCTTATTTTATTTATTTTTCCAAGGGGGAAATGGCAGCAATGTTAAAAACCAACCCAAACAGACTAAGAGATATCTGATTCTTGCCCATGAATCTGGAGCTCAACCAACCATAAGCAGAAAGAACAAGTCTAATCTCAACCTGAACAAAAAATTACAAACAAACCTTATGTTAAAAATAGTAACAGCCAGGTTCAAATGACAGCACAATGATTACCCAAGGTGTTATCGTATGATCTGCAGTAGTCGTGTTCTCAAAGCAACCCTGTACATGGCTGTGTGCTGTTTGCACCCAGCGGTACTGCTGCTACAGCAGCTAACAGCTCCCCATCCCTCTCTCCATCTGCCCAAACTTGCAAAAACATCAATCATTTACCTGGGAGAGCTCCGCAACCCAGCACACATCACCTCTTGAGCTGAAAGCCAGAAAGGATGCAAGAGCGTAAAGCAACCAAAGTACTAAACTAGAGGAAGGAATGTGTTTGGGGCAGAGTGAGCGCAAAGAGAAAACCCTTGCTTTTCTAATGGTGTAAGAATGTACTGAAACACCTTCTGAAGTTGGCAGCCTGGGGACGCTTGGCCAGCCTGAGAGCCACCAACCGAGGGACCAGCCCATGGAGTGAGCAGAGGGATGACTGGTCACAAGCTCTGGAAGAAACCTAAGTCCTCCCATATCCATGCTGGCCTCCGGAAGAAACAGGAGGTGCTGCCTCCCACCCTTCGCTGAACCCACCCTTGTCCCCACCATCTCCTTCCCCATCACAAGCTGCCCATGTGGGCTGCAGGCAGCCAGGGCTGCTTGGTGTAGGACTGCAGACAGAAAGAAAGATGAAGGACCAGAGGCATGAACTACCTGCAGGTTCATTAAACTCTCAGCTGGCCAGAGAGGAGGTATGGAACCAGGTGGCATAGAGGTAACAGTGGCAGTCCAGCCATGCCAGGCTCAGCGCACAATCCCTATTTGATTTAAAGAAACATGCTAAAACCAAGAAAGCAAATCCTGGAACAGCTCCTGCTGATGTAGGTCTAATACACAAGGATTTGTGCTGAGAGATTCATTTGTTACTGTAGGCTAGGCTGCAGCAAGGGCAGACATGAGCTGGCCAAATGCAAGAGCCCAGGCACCCACATGGGAAAAGCCACTCTGGTCCTGTCCCACTGGCCACCAAGCAATGCTGTAAAGCCCAAAACTCTGCAATTAGGTCTGCACTCACACAGCAAAGCATCATCCCAAAGTCTCTCCACAAGCCTGGCAGAAGAATGAGCCAAAGCACCATGATGACACAGTGCTGCATCATTAAATTCTGACTCTGCTTCACGCCAGACTACCCTGCTGTGGAAACCATGGCAAACCACAGGTACCTCATTTCACATGACTGAGATCCCACCATTCCTATGGCTGTAGACAAACTGCTTCCAGCCTCCAATAAAGTTTAGAAAGGTGATAAAAATAACAGGTGAAACTGAGTGTGTATGGGGGGAAATACTGCAAAACTCCCTTTATCCACCCCGGAGCACTGAGCACCTGGAAACTCTGCAAAAAGACAGATGAAAAGTAGGAGGGGAAGGAGCAGCTCACTGCTACTGAAAAGCAAGGCAGTAAATTCCCTCCCCCAACACAGAGAGAAGAAGGAAGCGTAAAGGGGGATGCATGAGAGACAGCAAGATGTGGGAGAGAGGCAGAGATGCAGAGGAGGGAGTGAATCTTGCTGGAATGTCCTTTCTCAAAGGTCATGTTTTGCTACATTAGGCAGAAATGTCAAGAGAAAATTGGATTCTGAAAGAGAAGAGAAAAAAAACAACAGCCTTTCCACACAAATAAGGGAATCAAAAATAGCATGATCGTGTTATTACAATTTAGGACAGAGAGAGGTGGAGGAAAGAAACTGCCTCACTAATGCAAGGAGCTTTGCCAGGCAGATGTGCTCAGCTTCTGAAATCCCTGGAAACAAACTCCTACCACCTCCTCCCTCCCTCCGACAACAAACCACAGCAAATATTAGGCAAAGAGGAGATGGGTCTTCCCTTGCACACAACTGGCACGAGACTCTGCTCTCAAAGGGCAAAGCCAGCGTCCGATCTGACCTGACCATCAACTTCTGGTCAGGGGGACACTCATCAACAGCTCTATTTCCTATCAGCCAAGACATGCACACTGGGAGGAACGTGTTTATCATTAGAAACACACACCTTGGATGCTTTAAAATGTGAAAGGTCCTTGCAACAGACCATTGCAAAGGTCCCTGATCTCAGCACAGAGACAGAAAGAGACTGTGCACGAAAACACACATTAAAAATATACCATTTCAGTTACAGAAACCCCAAAGGTCAGAGGTACCAGGATTGGGCTTCCATACGCAAAGGCTATCTTTTCTGCCACAAAAGATAAAGAACTGCTATGGAGAAACCTCAGGGCACAGCACTGACTTCTCTCCAGAATAGATCTATCCTACACACTAGATGGGGCAGGTTTCCTGGGGAAGATAGCGTGTGATTGTGTAATTAGAGACGATATCACAGTACATGCACAGGAGGAGATTAAATTATGGCTCCATGGGTGAAGCTCTGAGCTCCAGCGCTTTGTAAATCGTGATGGTGCTTGTGAGCTTCCCCCTGTGCTCAAACCTCTGCTCCATGCACCGAGTTTCCCGCTATAGAGTGTGAACGGGGGGGGGGAACTGGAGAAAATCAAGCCCCTCCCAGCTCCAATTGCTTGTTCTGCCATCCCATCACTATTTCAAAGGCTGAAAACCTATTGTCACCTCCAAATCTCTGTCCCCTGCAGTGTCTGCCTCCTTTACTTTCTCCCCAGCAGGCTGAACTGCACTACCCATTGCTCTCCAGCCACTCCCAAACACTTCTCAGCCCCAGTTTCCTTATCCATGCCAAAATTTCCTATGATGTTCCCTGCTTTTACATCCTCCCACCCCAACCCCAGTGTCCCAACAAGAGCTGCGGCTCCTCGTCAGTTTTATCCACTCCCAAACATCCTCTGCCAAACTTCTTCCCTCCAACTGGATCCAGAGCCGTTCTGCCTACATAAGGAGACATCCCAGAGCAAAAATCAAGTCTTCCAAGCAAATCTGTCCTTTGACAAAGTTTTTTCCCCCTCCACAAAAGGAAGGTGCAGGTGGCTCTAGAACAGGAGCATCACCAGTATTTTCTAGCTTGAACACAACAGATCGGTGCCCCCCGCTCTGGGACCACCTCAAACATTTGAGCAGGTTTTTATTTGAAACTAGAAAGAAATTAGAACTAATAAAAAGAAAAATAATTCAGCCAGGAGCAGACACACAACACAGAAAACTTCAGCCTGAGCAATGAAAACCTGGCAGAGTTATAGGAAAGTGGAAGCAGCCCTGTAGTGGAGCATGCCAGAGAACCTTTTATAGCAGCCTATGCATCAGCTCCACCTGTAATAAATATAGCACATCACACATGGAAGAAACACAGGGGAAGGGAAGCAAAATGCCTTCCCTGTGTATTTCTTAGCAGCAAACAAACAGGAGCCTGTCTCTCTTAGGACAGACCTGCCATCAGTGCTCCTTGAACATATTCATATTGCTTCTTGCCCTGGGACATTTTGTCCGTCACTCACAAGGTGCTATTTTGTATGGAAGCAGTCTTTAGAAATAGTTGCCAGGGATCCACATGGGAAAAGCCATTCTGGAGCAGGTTTCAAAGGAGCTAGGTAGGGAGAGGATGTTGGATGGAGCTCACCTGGACCATGTCTAGGGCAGTTGACTCCTAACCCACTCATGACTCAGACTCAACATCACTCCACTCTCCTCCTACAGCAGAAGCCATGCTCCTCATCGTACATATCCCCACCAGCCTTGTCCACCACCAACCCCACACACGCCTCAAAGGCAGGACATTATCACTGAGTGATAGCAAAGTCTCAGTTCTTGCTCCTTTCCTTCATCCATTCTCCTCCATTTCAGGAGGGGACACGCTGTGTCCTGCACCCTCTTCCCCTGCTCCTGCAGACCCTGGGGAGACCTTGCTGGTGAGGTGACCATTGCCACTTTGTCCCAGTCCGTGAGTGACAGATGGGGCCATGGAGGTTCACTGGCTGAACAAGCTCCTGTGTTTAAAAAAGGATGGGTAGGTGTGGGAGACAAAGAGGAGTTTAAGCCCAGCCCAAAGCAAGCGGACTTCAGTGCAAGAGAAGACAGCACATTTTCTTTTCCCTCAATTACCCAGCAGCCAAAAGTGTTTCCACTACAAAAGCCATTTTTATTCTGCTAAATTAAGCCAGTTGCCTCATTAATGACACCAACAAGGAGCCCCTGTAATTAAACTGTAAGCTATATTACGCAGCTCAGCTCAATGCAATGGCAGAAATGCTGCTGCTGGGGAGGAATCCTCCGTGCCTGTCCCTCCTCCACCATTCTCCATCCTCCGCTCCAGTAGATGTTTCCACTCTGACACATCTACTTCTGCATGGGAGAAGTTTTTCACAAGTTTTAATAACACGGTACCACTGAAAACCCTGACTGGAGGGGATTAACTGCACAGACCAGCTGGGGCTGATGAAGCACAAGACGCTGCCTGGCAGAAAGGAGAGATGCATAACCTCAGCTGCAGTCCCCAGTGCTGGATATTCCACTAGTACCATGTGGGACTCCTTCGATATTCCCTGTGCTTTGGGCACAACAGGCGCTTCCCATTACCTCGCAAGCTCACTGTAACCTTGGCTGGGTGGTCACGACCATGGGAAAGGAAAATGTCAACAGCCTCACATGCTGCTGTAGGGGTAGCTCCATCCTGGTTTCATTTCTGCAGCAATGATGCTAAAGCTTTGGGTTTGAACCAGAGATACACTGGAAAGTCACTCTGGGGCTTGCTCGTCCCTGCCAGATAACTCCAGTGACCTCCAAAAGCAATATTACACTCCCCATCGCCTGCCCTGCCCTCTCGTTCCCCCTCCCTGCTTTTCCTGTTTAGTAAGCAGCTTTGCTCATTAAGGGGAAAAATGTACTGTCCTCCCTTAATGAATGTGCTAAAATTACCCCAGCAGGTCCCAAAAGCTGTGGCATTACAGACAGTCCCCCCCACCCCCCCAAATCAGGCTCTGTGAATATTAAACTCCATTGAAACCTCCAATAGCTCAGCACAAAGCCCCAGCACAACACACTAGAGATGGAGCCTGCAAATGCCCTGGGTGATGCCAAGCACAGACAAGCCTCATGTGCCCAGAAAGCAGCAATAGAATGGGGCATGGTGTTAAATTGGTCAGCCTGAGATTTCACAGCTACCATTTGTGCTCCCTGTCCGGACTCAGCACCAGGACATTTGTATTGGTGCTATGGATGAATAAGATAGTTTTATACTACCTTACTGGTTTCTCCAGCCATGGTCTGGCATTACCTACAGTCCAGTTCTGCTCCTCAAGCAACACCCAGGTCTTTACTGATCCCAAACACAGCAGAATCAAAAAGCCTCCAAGGTTCAATCTTTCTTTGTGAGTTTGAAGAGTGTAAATAATTCTTTTCTCATACCCACAGGTACTGCCCCATGTGTTGTCACACAGTGTATCCCGTCACATTACCGTCTCATTCCCCTCAATTTTTCCCTTGTTTTAAGGCTAGAGTAAGAATTTCCAATAATTTCCCAAACTCAAAGCATCCCACATCACAGGACAGCAAGAGACCATCATCAGCGACCCACAAGGCCTAGACCAGCTAGCTCTGAAGGTGCGATGCTGGAGCCACCAACCCCTCTATTTCCCAGCTGCACAACCTCAATGTATAATATCCCAACTGTCACTGAAACAGGGCTGAAGGAGGTGGAAGGAGTTGGTCTTCTGCACTGTCCTTTAAACAACAGCATTACAAAACAGAAGTTGCAGAGCAAGCAGGAAGGGGAAAGGCACCACACCTCCATTACAGGGCTCTCATAGCTGGTGCCAGTGACACATGCATCCCACGCCTCTCCTCCCACTGCCTTTGCCAATGCAGACAGCCAGTCTTGCTCCTGCCTTCATCCCAGCCCATCCCAAAACACTTTAAAGGCCATCTCCAACCCCATGACATTTCCACACCCTCCAAGTCATCTCTTCTGAAATATCTCCCAGCTGCACAAAGCTTTGTTTGGAGACAAATCATGCCTCAGAGCTTATTGTTGCTCACGGTTTTCGTTCAGCACACACTACAGATGGGAGGCAGTCACCAGGTGTGGGTAATGTTGTCCCCTATGCTTTGAGGCAGATCAGACACAGGGATCTGGCCCTCTGGACTGCACTCGTCTCTCCCTTGTTGTGTGCAGTTTCCACTGCTCTTCCCAAAGACATCTGGGCTCTCAGAGGACTCAAGGAAAGGTTAAAAGCTGGGTCAGCCCTGCAGTTGCTTTTCCTTTGCCTGCCAGCTTCCCTGCAGGGCAGAGTCCAGCCGCATCCATGCAACACACAGTCTTCTTCTCAAGGAACATCGACCTGCAACGGGCAAGATGACTTCCCAACCGCTGCCCTCCTGCAGCTGAGATGCCCTTGGGGCTGCTTTGCCCCCACCCCATCTCTTCTCTCCCAAAATGTAGTAATTTCAGATCCATTATTCCTGAAATGTAACTGTACACTCGGGCTTTTCTCCTGCTTCGGCACGCAGAAATAGCAGTAGAGATGTGTGCTGATTGAGAACAAGGGTTGCCAGCTGCCAGCTCCAGCGAGGGGTTGTGTTTATCCTGCCTGTTTTCTTCAAATTGCATGTTTCTTCAAGCTAGGAACGGAGGATGACAGGGGAATGCCTCCTACTCGCAGGTTTCCTATGGACCCAGAGCAAACCCAATCACGCTGTGTGAGAGAAGAGCTCTGTGCTGCTGTGGGAAGGAGAGCTGTGCCTAAGAGGCACTTCCCAGCATCTCCAAGTATGTGCTGAAACTAAACCTCAAACACATGCCCTCCCAGGCTCTGAGTGTTTCCCACCACCTCCACTCCTTGAATAGACTGAAGCAGCAAGGACAGGTACTCAAGAGGCCCCTCCAATGCACAGGCAGGCACTGGGAGAGCTGAACAAGGTCCACAACAGAGCCTCAACACATGGAGCACAGATGGTCTGGGACAGGGTCTGGTCCTCCTTCTCCCTCTTGAACTTTGGCTGTGCTCTCAGCTGTTAGAGGGATCCTGCATCAAATTTAAACTGAAATAAACCCCCCTGCTTAGATGCCTAGAAATCAATAAGCCCTGAATAATCTCAACACACTGCTCTTGCTGGGGGTTAGGAAAGAAAAGTAACAGCTAGGCCTGAGTCCCAATTTGCCTGAGGGGCGCCACAGGCTGTGATGGTGCTAAGCGCTCTGCAGAGCCTCTGAAGAAAGGAAGAGTACAAGTATGAATACACACACACACACGCACATATACATATATATATATCTCCCAGCAATAGCAAAACAACAGGGCATAAGGCAGGCTAAGCTCTCGGCAGACACTGCTAAATGGTTTCCAATTAATTAACTGATTACATGATAGAACAGAAGGGGATTCAAGTGAGTGCTGTTGACCTTTAAGAATAATTAATATCATCAGGATAGCAAAACTCATCCAAGAAAAATAATTAGGAGGTTCTAATATTGCCTCCAAAGCCACATCAAAGGAGGAGAGGAAGGTTCTGGTTAATTCAGAGGCATGGTTCCCAAGTATTTGTTAGTAAACCCATTTCCCCCTTATATTTGATTCCTCCTGCAGAGCTTCCCCACACACATGCTTCTTCCCTATCCCAGTCAACCTACCTCTCTCCTCTCCAGTTCCATTTTCCTCATCAGGTTTTCTATGCCCCATTCCCCTTCTGCTCCATCTCAGCTTTCTTTCCCAATGACTCCTTGTTCTAATCCTTTTCTGCAGCCCTCTGTCTCCAGACTGGCCCCTGTCCCTCCACAGCCACATCCCCTCGCCTGCTCATCTTCAGCCACCCCAAGCTCCTCTCGCTGCTTTCCTGCACCTTAGGAAGGAGTCCTGGTCCTTCTGTATGACATGGATCTACTTTTTGTCCCCACTCACTACTGGCAGCTTCATAGGCTGACAGAAGGCAAGTGCTACACGCAATCCCAAAAAAGCCCTTCCCTGTTTTTCCTCAGCAGTTAAATCCATCACACAGGCTGGTCTGGGAAGCAGATGTAAGCGATGCACAGCAACAGGAGAAAGTGAAAAACGGGGAACTCGTGACTTCCTTTTCTCCCATTACACCTTACCAAGAGCATGAATACTCCCACCTCACTCTATTTTCCTTGCTTCTCCTTTCCCAGTTCACTTGGCCCACAGGTCCTGTGTGGGAGAGGGGCTGGAAAGCCACCGAGCCAGGCAGGAACTGCAGTGGTGAGCTTCGCAGGGAAGGTCCCTTGAACACGCTGAAAGGGAGGTTGCATGAGCAGCCAACATTTCTTGTGAGAGAAGCATAAAAAACCCCCACAGCCCTGGAATGAAACCCACCTTTGCAGCGAATAAATAAATTTCCTCTGCCGCTTATTATCGTTAAAACTTCAGTGGCTTGACACTTCATTAAATTATAGATAAAAGGAAAAATGCTCTTCCTGGGCTCAGAAAAGCAGGCTGCTGCCAAAGAGCTGTGTTTACACCAGCTAATGAAAAGGAAGTCTGCCATCAGCCCACAGCACTCGCCCCACCTCAGCAGGGAGCAGAGCTACCTGTACCCACAGCGTGGAATAAGCAGATGGACACCACAAGGGACCAAAGCTGGAGAACACACAGAGGCAGTGGGCTGGCATAGGAATGTGCATATGTGAGGACCAAAGGGACCACGCTGTCAGCCAGCAGAGATGGCAGCTGCCGTGTCCCATGCTGTGTGGAGGCTCCTGGCCACAGTGGGAGGCAAAGCTGATGTGCTCCAGCTATGCCTCATCAAACGGCAAGAGAAACACTCAGCCTATGAGACAGACAGCATCAAGCAGGGATCTGCCTTACACCAGGCTGCTGCTTCCCTCCAGGGGCTGGTGGGGATGGGGAGCAGGGAGGCAGCAGGCACCTGGAGCACACCTGAGCATGGGCATGGCATTTTGTGCAGAAATGCTCCTGGTTGCAACTGAGCACACATGTAATGCTCTGAATAGAGACCTGCCTGCGCCTACACCTGAGTAGTGGTACAGGTTCCTCATTACAGCCCAGATACACTTTGCTTTGGGGGACAGAACTGTTGATGACTTAATGCAGGCAGACTCCAGCAGAGCCTGCTTGCTGCATTCCTTGCTTATTACCACCTCAAAAGCAGAAGCATGTTTTGTCTTTGACAATTAGCTCTGTTGAAGAAAACACAAGAATATCTGGATGCAGCAGTTACATTTTTCCTGTTCTGAACACATGGTGTACTTAAAAAGGAGAAGTATCTTTCACCCACACTTCATCTTTAAATGTTGGTCACTGTGAGGAATATTTTCAACTGAAAAGACTCATCATCATGAAGCACCGAGTGCTTCAGACTGCAGCAGGCATTCTTTTATTATTCTGAGAGAGCAAATTACTCACAATTATCAACAGGCACAACTGGATACAACAAACATTTAACCAAAGCCCACGGGTCGCAGTTGCAGGGAGGCTGGATGGCAGACCTCCTACAGAACTACTCATGTGAGACACCCACAGCCAGCAGCCGGGTAGCAGTGCTGCAGAACAAAGCCAGTGCCAGGAGCCACTGCAGTTCAGGAAGTTTGTGCTGCATCTGTCAAACAGGCACCTTGGCAGACTGGCTGCATAGGAGGAGAAATGGAAGAATAAAGACACTGCTGGCAGTGAAATCAAGCTGGCCACCCCTCTGGTGGGCTCACATCTAATGGCTTGATCCAGCTTACAGCTGCAGCCAGCTGTGCACAGCTACTGCTCCACTCACTGCTCTGAGGTACTTGGGAAGGAGTTTGTTCCAAGGGAAGGGCAAAGAGGCTGCATGCAGGGAGGCCAAGCCGCAGGCTGGGGCTGCACAAGAGGTATGGAATGGAAGCTGGGTTAGAGGCCAGACTGCAAGCAGAGAGGCAGGGAGGGCCAAGAGGCCTGGGTGAGGCTAGAGGCCAGGGCCCATGTTGCAGGCAGGGTGGCTGGGGCTGCTTCTAGGCTGCAGACCAAGAGGTCAGAGTTGATCTGTCAGCAGGGAAGACCAGCTTCAGGCAAAGACAGGAGGGTGGAGAACAGGGTTAGAGGCAAGGAGGCTGTAAATCTGGAGAGTGGAAGGCAGAGAGACACAGCCATTGACAGGAAGGCCAGGCCTGGGATGGAGGCTGGAAAGCAACAGGCTTCCCAGGGGAGCTGTGGAATCACTGTCTCTGGAAGCTTTCAAAGACCATGTAGATAAGGCCATTAGTGACGTGGTTTAGGGGCAGACTTGGCAGTGCTGTGGCAACCGATGGACTTCATGATCTTAAAGGTCGTTTCCAGCCTTGTGGATTCTATGATTCCAAGCAGGGAAGCTCAGCATCTGGGTTGGAGGGCAGGAGGCTGGCGGCGCAGGCAGGGAGGACCGGAGGCTGCCACCCCTGTCCGTGGTGCTGAAGCGCAGCCCCGCGGGGAGCACGGTGCCTGGCAGGGTCCCACCTCGCAGGACACCCGTGGACTCCTGCGGAGCTGCTGGTCACCATGACCTCAGACACGGCTACCCACCACTCCGGGGGCCAAGAGACCTCTGTCTCTGACTGGCAGCCTAGTAAGTATCCCACAGGCTCTTGCATCCAACGTAATTCACAGCCCATCCCTTCGCGAATGAGGGGAGCAGGATGGTGGGAAACTCCTCCCCCCTCTGCCAGTTTTCTAGTAAGATTTTATAATTCCAATAAAACACACCACTGCCTAACTCACGACATTTAAATTCTTGCCTAGTCACACACGATCATGAATTAATGTCCCATCATTCACGCCCTGTCCTATCTTATTGCTCAAATAACATATGATGTTAATGTTTCTATTTTTCTGCTTTGGTGCTTATTGCTTATATATCAAAAAGGGGGAATCAGCCATGCAATCACACTGTTAGTAAACCAGTATCATAGAAATTAAAATCCCAGGTGAGATAACTTGTGTGGTCACTGAAACTTTCACTCGTCCTGCCATGACTGTTCACTTCCTTCCCCCAAAAGCTTTCAAACAGGTTTTCATGTCCTCATATCCCTCTTGGAGAGGAT